>JAVTVY010053278.1:0-27394 GCA_036873755.1 Hanleya hanleyi | reverse complement strand
CAAACTCCACATTCAGCTCACTTAAACTAAAGCTCCAAGAACAATACCAGAACTACTACTTCTCTGAATTACTAAACAACCAAACAGGCGGTAAACTCACAACTCTATCCCAAATCTACAAAACTTACTGCAGCCAAGAATATCTTAACTTAACAAAGCCAAACCACAGATACACTATTACAAAACTGCGAATTAGTAGCCACAAATTAGAGATCGAGACTGGCAGATATCATGACATCGATCGATCAGACCGAATCTGTAAACAGTGCACGAGTAACCATGTGGAGAACGAAGCCCATTTTTTAATCCACTGTGAAACCTTCAAAGAACTACGAAAAGAAATATTTAAACACCTCCTGGACTGGGACAACCTACCCCCCGAAACGATCCTGGACAAACTGCTAAATCCTGAAAACAATCCCTACTTCATTGAAACCTCTGCGGCTATCCACAACATGTACACAAAAAGAGTAAACTGATTTTGCTACCATATTATACCTGCCAGCCGCATACTTAACCTCTATGTGGTCATCCCAACATATTTCATGTATATATTTGACCGTTCATCTTTGTTCACTTGTTTTGTTATATTTGCCATACTTTTGTATACCAAGAGTCGTGCAATAAACTTGATTGATTGAAAGGAGTTGTGAAAATTTATACGACTTTGCTCCTAGCTTAATTTTGTTTTTCCATACCAGTTGGTAATAGTTTGCCAGAGCTGATTGCAGCTTTTTGGTTGCAGATTTTGCAGAACCGCCCCAGGTGTTGGTGATAAATGAGACAGTTTAAATACTCTGTTAGCTTTCAATACACCAGCAATCCAAGACTACATTATCTTTATGTAACATGCATGAAACTACATATGCTTCTTTTACAAGACTATTATCGTCTATATCATGCTGGTGAAACCAATATTACATAGTACCTGTAGTTATTAAGACAAAGGTGATTGGAATTCTACCTACATCACCTCTGACACCGTCATTGCTACACTTTGAGTGTACCGTACACCTAATGAGACCTAATGTAATTAAATGTAATTTTTCAGCTGACATATCTTCTAGTGTTTTAAACACATGTTCAACTCCATTTTGACGACATTTTTTTCCACCAAAGCAGTCCCAGAGAGTAGAATAGACTTTTACCACAAGTTCAACTTCTGACTTTACTGAGATGATCAAAAATGTGAAACATAGTAGATATGTCAGGATGGTTACCATTAAAAGATTTTATCAAGTGAAAATAAGTCTTCAAACTTTTGGCAATTCAATTCAATTCAATTCAATTCAATTTATTTGTACCAAAGCATACAATATATATATCCGCAAGGGACGTGGCACAAAGGAATCACAGAATCTAACGAATATAAATTTCACTGGAATGAATACAATGTCACATTATGTGTAGATAAGGTTACATGTACTGTAACATGCATCGTGACTGACTAACATATATTGCAGAATGAATGGAATGATTCAATATACTATATAGTCTATTAATTCTGCATAGACATGTCTACAATGTAATGCGGTATTACCCGGCTATCATACATTTCAGAATGAATGGAATAACTCAATATTACTTCTGAACAGACATAATTACAATATAGTGCGGTGTTACCCGGCTAAATATGTTACAGAAAGAATGGAATAGTTCTATACGTCTGTGTGGAAATGGCTACAATATTATAATGCGGCTACCAATGAAGCATGAATGGAATAATGCAATAAACTTCTGTGTAGACATGGCTACAATATAATGCAATGATAATATCCAGCTACCAAATATTTCAGAATGAATGGAATAGTTCAATATACTTCTGTGTAGACATGGCTAAAATATAATCGGGTGTTACCCGGCTACCATATATTTCGGAATGGATGGAATAATGCAACATACGTCTGTGTAGACATGGCTACAATATAAGGACAATATAGTGCGGTGTTACCCGGCTACCGTATATTACAGAATGAACGAATTCAATACATTTCTGTATAGACAAGGCTACAATATAATGCGGTGCTATGCAATTATCATTCAATATCACAGTACGTGAACTGTACACGGAGGTAGTTATTACTCTTTGCAAGAGAATGTATCTAGCCGTTTCGTTTGCATGGAGTGAAAAATAAAGTGTGCCACAGCAGTAGCAATATCACCCGGAGGGTCAAGCATGAGAATGAAAAGTTCATTCAAGTTGAAACTTAGAATATCAGGTTTAACTTGGGAGATGGATAGAAATGCCTGTTTTCTATGGGAGTTGTACCTGGGACATTCGAGCAAAAAGTGATATTCATTTTCTACCGCATTTAAATGACAGTGTTTGCAGATTCTGTCTGATACCGGAGTTTTAGGAACAGTGTATCGGCCTCTTTCTATTTCAAGTGAGTGACAGCTGAGTCTAAATTGTGTTAGGGATTTTCTTAACTTCACATTGTGCACAGAACTGAGATATTCTGAATAACTAGGTTTAGATTTAATGGTGCTATAAGTTCTGAGTTTGCGAGAATTATCAGAAGAGACGCAGTCAGTATAAATGTTATTAAACTGATCAACCAGCTGAGAAATACACTGGGTAGGGAGATGCATGCTCCCAGGCAGGTTATGCAGGTGGAGACTTTGTAATATGTGCTGAACTTTGCCAAACCAGGAGACCTTAGTGTGACTTTGTGCTAGACTTTTGTCAGTTAAGTATGCGTGATACAGAAGTCTGCTGGTCGGCAACTGTTCCAGCCTAAGCCAATACTTGATCATGTTGATGAAAACTTGCAGAGAGCATGGATAGAGACCAAGTTCAGCAAGAGCACCAATGTTACTAGCCTTTTTAGGTAAGTGCAGGACAGATTTACAGACTTTGACTGTTGGAATATTACATACGGATCTACTCCAGTTCATAAACAGGTTATTATGACTTAAGTTTACCAAATCGCTGCCACAGATTTCCGAAGCGTAAATAATTATTGGTTTACAGACTGCATTATAAACAGTGAGGAGTGTTTTAACAGGGGCGCTTTCAGATGTGCATAAATTTGCCTTCATTTTATACCAGGCCCTGAGAGATTTGTTTTTCAGGTGAGTTATGGCATCACGGAATGTGCCGTTGTTTGAAAATATTACTCCAAGATAGGTATAATTGGGTACAATATCAACAGGGTGTGTGTTATAGTTAAACCGGAATTTAGAAGTGCTACATTTAAGTGTGGAATTGAAGACCATCACCTTGGTTTTGGCAATATTCAAGTCTAGTTTCCAATCAGTACAGAAACATTTGAGGTTGTCTAGGTTAGCTTGGAGGCCAATAGGATTAGATGAAATCAGAACAAGATCATCAGCAAATAGGAGATGAGAGACTGTTATATCACCAAGAATTGGTGAGAATTCGTTGTCCATGTAGGTGTGTAAGTTGTTTAAGTAGATATTAAATAGCATAGGGCTACAGACGCATCCCTGCTTAACACCCTTTTCAGAAGAAATAGGTGAAGAAACACCAGATGAAGTTTTAATATTATAGAAGGTACACTCATACATACTCTTTAAGACATTGAAGATTTTTCCATTTATGTTATGTTGTAAAAGTTTATAAAGTAAGCCATTTCTCCAGACATTATCAAAGGCTTTAGAAAAATCCACAAAGCAAACGAAGAGCTGCTTGTGCTGAGTTTTAAATTTGTTAATGAGTGTTCGTAATATAAACACATTGTCAGATGTTCTGTGGTCCTTCCGGAATCCACACTGTGTATCATCAATCATATCATTACTCTCCAGATAAGCTGTAATTCTGCGATTGAGGATTGACAGAAAGACTTTGCCCAGGCAGCTGCCCAAAGCAAGACCTCTGTAGTTTCCAGGGTCTAGTTTATTCCCCTTTTTATATAGGGGTGTAAGATATGAAGTAGTCCAGGTTTTAGGGAATGTGCCAGTGTCAAGGATTAGATTGAATAATTTGAGATAGTGATCTATTAGAGAAGGAGCCGAGCAGCGAATCATCTCATTGAGTATATTATCAGGGCCCGTGGCTGTTTTAGTCTTCAGTTTATTTACTGTAGCTCTTAGTTCAGCAGCAGTAATTGGATAATTTAGGTCTTCATTTATATCCATAGGACTTGACAAAATGTTTTCTAGTTGGGTTTCAACTGACTGATGAAAGGTAGTGTTTTGTGAGCTATCAGTGTTTAGGTCGGTAAAATGGTCAGTCCAGGTCTTAAGATTAATGTTGTCAGGTTCATCATTTGAGGCATCTTCTGTTATGATTCTAATGAGTTTCCAGTACTCTGCAGGATTATTTTCAGATAAGCTAGTTAACTGATCTAAAAGTTTAGTCCTATGTATTTTTTCCTTATATTTCAAAAGGCGTTTATAGGCCTTTTTACATTTATAGTATTCCGAAAGATAAGACTTATTGAACGGGTGTGCTTTACATTTATCGAGAGATTTAAACATGGAGGCTTTTAATGTGTTACAGTCCGCATCAAACCAGCGCTTCTTTCGTTTCTTTTTGCGAGGGGTAGTACGTATCAATTTGAGGGACTGAACAGAAGCAGTAGTTAAAATGTTATGGAAATCAGTAGCTGCTAAATAGCACCATCAGCCGACATTGTGTATGGATGCATAATGAAGTTGTTAGATAGAATTTTTCCTTGCCTTGTGTGAAGTGCATCTAAAAAACAAGATGGAGAGTCTGATGACCATAAGAATTTGTAAGCATTGTGCTTATTGATTTCTACAGGTTTAGCTGTTTTAGAGGAGGATTTTGAGTTGAATGAGCTTCTCAGTCTCATGCTGATAGGACAGTGATCCGAGAGATATGTAAGAGGCTTAACCTGAAAAGACATGACCGATTCATACATAGAAGGTGATATAATGATATAGTCCACTGTACTTGATCCATTGTAATGGTAACAGGTAAAATTTCCAAAGCTATCTCCTAGGCATCGACCATTCAGTATACGAATATTGGAACTTTTGCATAACTGTAATAAAGATAACCCGAACGAGTTAATTCTTTTGTCAAAATTATTACGCATTTCTGGCTTGTGTGAAAGTACCAGACTGATCAAAGGTAATACGGGAGCGACTGATAAGAAAAACCGTTGAATTGATCCATTTGCGTACACTTCGCCATCCATAAGTCTTACCGCGTATCGATGACCAAGATGGTTACCAACCACCTCGCTGGGGGTCTAATAACACCCCAGCCACCAGTCAGATTTTTGGACCGGATTCGGGGCCTTCGCGCACATCGCCGGAAGTGACATCATATATAGTAAAATAGATGTTTAACGAAAATTTTGATTACTTTTCAAGTCTGCATAATACCCAAGGGCGTAGACAAGTTGTCAGATTTGGGGGGGCTTGAGAGGGGGAGAGTCTGAGAGGGGGGGTATCCCCCCTCGCAGGTTAAGAATTTTTTTTGAAACTTGATGGTAAATTGGCACTCTCTGGGAGCATCTGAGTAGTATAACGTTGTAACAACTGAACTTTGATTTATCCCAAAATGTCTCATAACAAAGACGATCACTGCAATGATATACAAGCTGAAGTGATCATTCAGTCTCAGGTTTGCACTATATTTCAAGTTAATCCTTAGACAATACTATCGTGCCCCGATAGCAGCGCGTGTCTGAGCACGTTTCGTCTCTGACGTTTCCGACGATATTTCTGGGACAATTTATCCGACAACATTGAAACTTTACACATTAGATAAAAAAAATACTAAATTTATTCCCCTACAGTAGTTCTCAATAAATCGCGAAAACAAAAATTAGATGGGAAATTTGTGAGATATTTTTGACTTTTTACGTCAAGCCCGCATGTTTTAACAATGGCAGATCAAAGTTATCGTGGCCCCAAAATAACATGGTAGGTATCGGTGACTTTGGTCAGTTCTCAACAAATTTTAATGAAAGACAGAAATACAATTCGGGCTTTTTAGTTTATATACTGTGTGAAGTTTCAATGTTGTACGATAAATTTTCTCCGAAATATCACCAAAAACGTCTGGGATTTATTATCTGGGAAAGACAGTAGGTTTATTTCTAGGGTTTCTTTATGAAAAGTAGTTGAGAGTTTGTATATCTCTTGTTTGTGAATAAAGAAGTACTGGGATCTCAATTGAAAAACAAAATAAGTTTGTAGTGAAAAAGTTACGAAAAATTCTCCTCATCGGAAGTTTTGATGTTTTTTGTCCAAATAGGCGGCATTTGATTGGATTTGGAGCACACTATTCCATTCTCGATTGAAGCCCGAAATCGTCAATCTATGGCTTTGATCACTGATCAATTGCAATCTTATTTTAGGCCTAATGGTATGCACTGGCGGCGATAAGTTTACTTCTCCTGTAATAATTGAATAAGATACGTGATCTTATATGCTATGTTAGGTTTCTTTTTCTTTCTTTCTTTCCTTTTTTCGTTTATTTGTTTGTTTTGTTCTTTTTTTTTTGCCGACCGTCAAAATTTAGGGGGGCTCAAGCCCCCCCAAGCCCCCCCTTGCCTACGCCCTTGATACCTCCGTTGACCTAGCGTTAAAAAGAATTATCTGGAGATAATTTTCCCTGTTTACCTGGACAGAGCATATGAAAAGTAGTTCGCTCATGTGCAACACTAAAGGAGTCGTTTGGTTGGATTCAAACTGAACCGTGCGTTGGTTGGTTTCCCCTATACGTCATAGCAACGTAGTAAAGGTCAACTTCCGCTATTGGAGGCAGGGATGTTATTGGAGCCTGCGAAATGGAGCATGCGCTGTGGGGAGGTTGGATGGTTACAGGTTGGAACTGATCGTGAAAGCTCTTCTCTGTTGTGGAGGCGTTAACCGTGTCACGAAGCGAGAAGAGGAGATTTTTATGCGGGAAACTTGGAAAAAGTAAACCTGTGTTTACATTTGTGAGCTATGTTATGCAAACTTGATTCGGATAGATATTGCGCAAAACAGGAGAGGAGATGGGTCTTGGATAATAATATCAGACAGGATGGACGACAATAAAGCGTCGGGTGTTGAATACGGGAGTCTCTGTAAGGCGTCGTGAAGAAAAAAAATGGGGGGGGGGAAAAAAAGAATCAAACACGGTTACGGGTTTTAAAATTCGCAAAAATCCAGTACAACGCTGTTCAAAATTAACACATTCTGCACAGATATGACCTACCATCTGCCCATGACCTCGTAGAAAGCATGCAAGGTGAACAGAAATGTCTGTAAATAAGCTTAGAAAGGGGAAAATGTTCTAGCAGCCAGACTAATACATTGCTTTCTAGTTTTAGTTTTGTCTTCTATGTTATATTATTTTTGGGAAATAACATCATGAACAGGCCTCAATTTAAGTACATTAGTGGTGATGGTAACCTCTCGACAGGTTACCATGAAATCTACACTGGTAACCTATGGCAACCTATAATTTGCATAATTATTAACCTATCGTCATATAATTAGTCAAAATTATGGGGACCTGGAAATAGGTTACCACTATTTTTCATATGGCAACCTCCAGGCAACCTGAAAACAGGTTACCACCTTAAATTGAAGCCTGATGAAGGTAGGACAGGCAAACATAATACATAAACTTAATACATCATTTCCTTTAACATGTTTTATGGAACAGGTGGTCAAAAAAGAATGTATCGATGTGTTATGTCTCACTGAAATTTGGCAACCAAACTGGAACCTTAGTACTTAGCTCTCTGAAGTACCGGTACTGGAATATGTGAACAAATGGATGCGACCAAATAGGCAAGGCGAGGGGAGTGCCATCTTGGTCCGTAAGGATTTCAAGAGTGTCGAATGCACAGACCAAGTTAGAGGGGATCTTGAGGCGGTGACCGTGTGGGCCAACGTCTACACCATTATGGTCATTCCTACCTCATTGGATCAGTTCACATTCCACCATGGGACATTAGAGCTAGGGCAGCCTTTTCAACACAATTAGAGTTCAACTCAAAATAAACAAGCTGAGTAGCTAGCAGGTCCTCTTCCAAGTAGCCTGTTTGAGAGCATACAGCATATACCCTTCCAATATCTCCTTAAATATAACTTGGAAAGTGGATATGTGTATGTGGAAGGAGACATTTATCTGAAATTGTTGAGGTTTGGGAAGTAGTAATGGGTAATGTAACACTGAATCTGTTTGTATATCGATTTGTGGACGGTGAGGTTCACAACACGGCAGGGCTTGTTTTTCCACGGGAATCCGGGAATCCGATTCCCGTCAACACTCCCGCAAAATAATCTGCGGGAATCCAACAGATTCCCGTAAAATTGTAGTAATCTGTATTGAAATGATAGCATTGGATTCCCGTGGATTCCCATAGAGCTAGATTGCGAGAATCTATTTGGATTCCCGTGAATTTTGACGAAAAACAAGGCCTGCACGGGTACAATATGGGCAAGTGAAATGCAGGATGGCCAATGGCAGTCATATTGGACTACATACTACCTCAATGAAAATCAATACCAATGGCCGTCTAACTGATGTGAAGCCCCTTGTCAAGTTTGAAGTCGATCGGACGAATTGTTCTCAAGATGCCGCATTCACAAGAAGATACAGGACGGAATCCAAGAAAGTCTATGGCAGCCATCTTGGATTACATACTAATTCAATGAAAATCAATACCAATGGCTGTTTAACTGATGTGATGCACCTTCTCAAGTTTGAAGTCAATCGAACGAATTGTTCTCACGATACCGGGTTCGATGCGGGATGGACGGAATCCAAGAAGGACAATGGCAGCCATCTTGGACCACGTACTGTGAAGCACCTCAAGTTTGAAGTCGATCGGATCAATTGTTCTCAAGATACCGTGTTCACAAGATGCAGGACAGACGGAATCCAAGATGGTCAATGGCAACCATCTTGGATTACGTACCTCAGTGAAAATCCATACCAATGGCCACCTAACTGACGTGAAGCACCTTCTCAAGTTTGAAGTCGATTGGTCGAATTGTTCTCGAGATATCGTGTTCACAAGATGTGGGAAGGACTGAATCCAATATGGTCAATGGTAGCCATCTTGGATTAAATACCTCAGTGAAAATCCATACCAATGGTCGTCTAACTGATGTGGAGCACCTTCTCAAGTTTGAAGTCGATTGGTCAAATTGTTCTCGAGATATCGCGTTCACAAGATGTGGGACCGATGAAATCCAATATGGTCAATCAATGGCAGGCATCTTGGATTACGTACCTCAGTGAAAATCAATACCAATGGCCATTTAACTGATGTGAAGCACCTTCTCAAGTTTGAAGTTGATCGGTCAAATTTTTCTCGAGATATCACGTTCACAAGATGTGGGACGGACGGCTAGCATTTCCAAGTCCTCCCACCACTTCGTGGCGGAGGACAATAAAGCAACAAATGCAATGTGATACATAGTGTATTCTCTTAGCTTTCAAAGACAACTGTCTTCATGCCCTACCTTGTTGGAACTAGCTCATAAGAACATTAAGTGCAAAAATGAATGTCCGCACAGCAAAAGCTGGTGGAATGCAGATGTAGGTGCAAAAGCAAACAATCCGGTATTGAAATGACCCACACGATTATAGGCTGTTACAGAAAGCCAAACAAGAGTTCGGCAGTAGACAAGGCAATAGAGGAACATTGGAAAAGCCTCATTGACCAACTTAACTTTTGGCCAGTTGTCAACAAAACTATCAATCCAGCTGCTTCGAGTGTGTTTGGAGGGTGGGGTTGGTATGCAAGCTGTATAAAATGGGAATAAGCTAGGCAGGTTACTGTGTTGTATCTCCGAATTTCTGAGTGAACGACAGTTCAAGTTGACTGTCAATTGATGAGGCATCTACTGGATGGCTTCCGTCCAAACTGGGTATCCCACAGGGATCTGTGCTTTCTCCCACTGTGTGTAGGGCATGAGTTCCTTGATAGGAATGAAATATGCCGGTTATCCAAATAGGATACACTGTGCCCAGTATAGTGTTCTGATCTGGATGGAGAAGAGTTCCAATTGGAGTGTCATTCCCCTCATGCCATTTCCTTTGTCTGCCAAGTTCCAAAAGTATGCCATGGAGTTCCTAGGAGTTTCAACTCGGCACATCATGCCTCTCTGTTTGGAATGCCTTGTGCCAGTTTCTAGCATGCCCCAATTTCAAGAAGCTCCCCAATTTGTATACGTCAGATGCTACAAAATGACTTAGTCCCTCATCTAACCACACAGAATATGCACATGATAACACCATCTTGAGAAGTAGCCCTAATTTAGATATCCTGGTAGATGAGGTAAACAGGGATATAGACACAGTAGGCAAAACTTGATGTGGTGAATGGAACATGGTCATGTCTGTGAACAAAGCTTGCAGATTATTGTTCACTCCGCCGAACATGGTGAGAAAAGAGGTCACCTAATTAGTCCTGAAAGGGGAAAAAATTAACATGGTACTTCCTAAAAAAAACTTCTTGGTGTTACATTGGATGACCAACTCAAATTCACTGAACATTCCTATGCCAGGCAGTCAGCAGCTTTTGGTGCCCTTAGATCCTTTGCTCGAGCTCAATCTAGATGTTCAACCCCCAACTTCGTTAATTCGTACAAAACATTAATTGTCTTGCCCCTTCCGAGTTTGGCATTGCTGCAGTGGCAGCTTCAGGTAAGCATGTGGGGACTTTGAGAATGTGCACAGACTATCTCTTCTAAAAGCAACTGGATGTCTGAATTCCACATCCACAGAACCACTGGAAGTTGACTAATATTGCACACCTGTCGACATTCACCTCAGGCTGAGACAAGCAGAAGAAATGACGAGAATTCTCGCACGTAGTGGCAATGTTGGAGAGGTGGTAGGTATCCGACTACGTCTAGAATATGTAGCAGACAGTTCTGTAGAGTCTGATGTAAACACCTCCACAGACTGTCAGTCTTTTATTGTGTCTAGCTTTTCTTCAGACATTCCAGGCAACAGAGCTGAGGATATTAGTGCTAAATATTAGGACCTCGGCTAGAACAATTTTGAGACGTAGAGCAAGGGTCCGATGCCACTGGTGCCGAGATCACCGTGGAGTAAGAGGCAACAAGATTGCTGATGAGTATACTAAAACTGCAGCAGTAGAGGCTCGGTCTATGCGGTCAGAATTCGCGATTGATAAATCTTCAGTTTTTCGACACAGGAGGAAGAAGACCATAGTTAAATTGCAACGACGGTTGGGAGACTCCACAAGCTGTGTCCAGGCTATGATCAAGGAGATAAACACCAGGAAGTTTTTTTTTTCATAAACACAGAGGGAGAGAACAAAGCTACCTGAACCAGATCCTCAGTGGTCATTCCGAACTGAAACATTATCAGGTGAATTGGGGTTTAACGTCTCGTTCAGCGCTATTTCGGTCATATAACGACGATATAACTGAAGTTAGAACGATCATCAGGTGAAGCTGAACACCAACATAATGCCAGCAGACTGCAGTGACTGTAATGGTACATTATGTCTTCCAGTGCTCGAGATTTGAGAAAGAACGTGATTCTCTGATGGACAAAGTGAATCGGACTCTGCGTCTTTTCAACAGGGAGAAAGGATCTGTTGTGGTGCTAAGTGGGCACAGTGACTTACTCTGCACCAATGAGTCGAACACTGCCCGCCAGCATTTTGGAATATAGCATCATGCGATTGTATCTTGCAGCACCAGTGAAAAATATCCATCAAGTTAAGAGTGGATTTACAGATACACAACAACAACGACTGATGCAAATACCAAGAAAACCTTAAACTGTCTCAACTCTTTGCCTACGGAATAAATATTCATGACTGGATGGACGACTATGACAAGCCACTGTAAGCAGCTCCTGTTACGTAAATTTCCGCCATAGAGCCGATGTCACCGGCTTATCATTCATGCATAATTTTACATAATTTGCATAATTAAAAAAAAAAAAAAGGGAACGAGACTGTTATGTAAATTTCCGCCGGAGAGCCGATGTCAACGGCTTATAATTTATGCGTAATTTTACATGATTTGCATAATTTATTCCATTCATTCATGAATATTTATTCCTTAGGGAAATTTACATAACGCAGTTGCTCACAGCGGCTTGCCGCAGTCAATGAGTTAATTAATAAGGAAGACTGTAAGGTTAAAAGCACGCATGGATGTAGATGGAGAAAACCATCCATGAATTGATGTGATATCTGACGGTCGTAATTCATGAATTACGACCGTCAGATATCACATCAATTCATGGATGGTTTTCTCCATCTAGCATGGATGCTGGTTCAGCACAGCTAGGATATGATCTGGTAGAAATAAAGAAGGAAAATATGAAGGCAAAACTTCTAGGGGCAGAAAATAAGTCTTGATTTAACCAATTTCAGGTCATTGAAATCTGCCCCCTATGCCACAGGGAACCTAAAAATAGAGTTTGCTTCCTGGTTGTATGCTCGGCACTGACAGATGTCCAAGAACCATTCATGAACTCTCTATAGAAGGAAAGATAACTACCACTCTGGGACCACATATCTGGCAGAGATTGGTGGGAAGCCCCAGGTCCTACGAAGCCCCAGGTCCTACAACAACTTATCCTGGACTGTTCAACTCTCATAATAAAAAATTTACATTTATTTTGTATGATTGTATGATTTCTTGTGTCCATTGAAATAATGTGTGGAAACGATTTGTCATGTACCAAAATTTAGGTCAAGGTCAGTAGTCAAGGTCGCTCTGATTCCAGAATCAAGAAATACTTGAAAAATTACTTTTTTTGTGTGTCGGTAGATACATTAGGGGGACATGATGTGTCATGTGCCAAAATTTGGGTTACGGTCAAAGGCCAAGGTCACTGTGACCCCAAAATCAGGAAATCCTTAAAAATAACTTTTTTTTTGTGGCAGTAGATACATCAAGGGACACGATGTGTTACATACCAAAATGTAGATCAACGGTCCAAATTAAAGAAATCATTAAAAGTCACATTTTCATATGTTGAAGAGGAGGTCATGAAATGCGATATTGCATTCTGTCCATTCATCCATTAACATTTGTTGTCCATGCGGTATCTCTATAGTTCCAAGGTATGGATTGGTCCCAAACTTTGGGTATACCTTAATCGCATGGCAAAGAGGAGCCATATTCATGTTGAGATCAATTTGTCAAAGGTCAAGGTCACAGTCCCCCAAAATTGAATCACTTTTAGCTGACTATTATGCGTTAGGTTGGTATATTCAGAGTTGTTTCCCCTACTTGTATATGGCATTTGTCCTGTGAAGTTGTCTTCCATGTTTGATACATCTAAGAAACAGCTACATCCAGTTAAACTGTTGTGAAATAAATACCATACATTTACTAATTTAACGAGGAGAGAGGTCCTTTATGAACTTAATTTATACCTGTTTATTAACTCAAGAGCAAAGGTTTACTTCATCACTTTCTTCACATTTTTCTTCCTTCATGACAAATTTTCTTTCCTGAAAGGAACCCATTTGAACGGAAACTAATATTTTCTTGTGTTTGACTATTGATGATTTCAGTGTGGGATATGTGAGCTCTTGGCTGTTGTTTCAAGGTCACCTAGTTACCAAAAGTTAAGACCATTTTAGTTTATCATTCAATATAAGATGTGAAATATGTTACATTCTCAGAAGCACAAAATCGAAGACCTTTCTCTGGATTGCAAGCTACCAATTGGGATCAAGGCCTATAAACAACCTTGAAATTCGGACAAGTGTAATTCCAGATATATGGGTGTATATTGAAGCCCCTTGGGCTCTTGTTTCATAATTAAGGCTGCCGGGAAGCGTGCAGCCTTATTGCATCAGTTTGATCTCGTGGGGGGAAAAATTGCCTTGTCCGCAAGATTGTGAAAAAACAAAGCAGAGTTGGGACTTACGGTCACAGGGCCAAATGTGGAGAAGATATTGATCTGGAAATTCGTAACAATTTGGGTTGTCTCAGATGAAGGGAAGTCTGTCTTTCAAGCCCAAATTGTTCATCTAAAATTCTAAACTTCCGGTTTGAAAAAGGCAGAACTTGCGCGGAAACGTCTTTGCGCATACTGCTAAATGGGCTCTCGTGAGACTTTTACGAGAGCTGCTTGGAAGTCATCTCCCTTTATGTAATTGATCTGCTCGTTGAGGGCGCTGTGATTAGCGAATAAAGTACCTTGCTTGAAAGGCAAAGCTAATGGATAAATAAAATGAAGTTCACTAGATTGACTGGCACGATCTGGCGCGATCAGCTTATATTTCTATCGACTGTTCATGCCTGGCAACATCAATTCGATAACTGAACCAGAACAAGCCGAGTGTTTGCTACGTTTTATTGCGGAGAATACAAGCTGAATAAAACTTTGTCACTGAGTATTTTAATCGGAAGATAATCGTGCTTGCCAACACGGGCAGCTAACACACGAACATGAACGTTGCGTTGCCCGTGCCGATTTTGACTTGCTCCAGACACGCTAACGTAGCACTCGCGAGTTGATCGAGTGAAGGCAACAACAACAACAATTACCGGTATCTTGCTTGATTATTTGTCACGACAATTCAACATTTTCGTTTGGGAACTCGACTTATCTCTTGAAGAATTCAATATTTATCCAATATAACACAAATTTTTTTGCGTGTGTTTGGCGCGCATTTTCCCATCGATAAAAAACTCAATTGTTTGGGGCAAATCTCAAGTTCAAAATTTCTCAAAAACTCAATTCTTCAAATTCAAGTTTTTAATCTGAGTTACCTAGATGAAAAAGTGCCTAAAACCCCCCTGCTGTTATGATATTTAAGAAAATATTATTCCAACAAATTTAATCTCATAATTGAACATTTTGTTGACATGTTACACTGAACTCCCTAATAGTGGAACAGTCTGTTGAGAGAAATGAGCTCACTGAGTCAACATCCATCTTAGCTTGCTAAGGGCATTTCACGTTTCACTTAACACTACCCTTAGCTTATCGCTATGATTGGGCATGTATTTCACACGGTGCCATCTCTCCGCCGCTAAGGACATATTTCTGGAGGGACATAATCCTCTTCGAAAGTTGTTCCTGAAGCATCAAGTCACATGCCCACCGCATTTAAACGAGCCATTGAAATTATCTGTATTTAAATAGTTTGACCTGGGCATCTCAGACATCAGACATATCAGTCTCATTTGAGTGCAGAGGCGCAAGACTGGGGGATTCTATGCGAGACCAAAACGAAGTTGTGCGAATCAGCTATGTTAGTTCGAGATCACTCTAAGAAGCATGCTTCTTTGTTTTTCTTAAGAAAAATTATATTACTAACGACCTTACTTATTTTAAATTAATAACATCGGTGACAGTTCACAGGAAAATGATATGCTTTTTATTTTGGGATAGGGGCATTTCGAGGCCCACCAAGGGATCATTTCAGTCAATGGCTTTCTGGAGGTGTGTCCTCGTTTTATGAATGTGATTGCGCCGATTTCGGATCTCATGGGATCAATCGGAGGTGATCAATTGGGAAATGCCCTAATATACTCAGATATCATCCATTACTGCATGGTTATGAGCAGAAGTTTCTACGTATGATCGTGCCATGCGTTAGGATGATGGTCAACATCGTGAAGTGAGGACATTGATCTTGGCAATGCAGAGCTAGAGGAAGGAGATATCAACGTCTCCCGATCGAGAAAAAAACCCCCCCAAAAAACCATGTGCGTTCAAATTCTACAATGCATGAAAAAATGGAGAAACTAGTTGGAATACATGACATTATGGTGAAAAAAAAGTTTCAGTAGGGGTGACAAGCTGAAGTACCAGGAAGACAAGTAAAAAAAAATAGTTACTTCTGGACGGTAACTTTCAAAAACCTGAACGGATTCTTTGCAAATTTTGTATGTGGATAACTTGCCACAGGATATCACTCGAGAATGCTTTTCATGATGGGTACTGAATGTTAAGGTTCCATCCAAATAATTAGTTTCAACGTCGGGGGACTTCAGACGCTCTGGTTTTCATTAAAATTTTCTCTGAAGCACCAAAATAATTAATGGAATAAATCATCACATTATTGTACTTCGTACATTTCATCCTGTTATGACTGTCAAAGGTAACTAAAACAGTACACATAACACAACCTATACACGTCGTGATCCAATTTTGGGAAATGGGAAAAACTCTCTATAGATCACAGCCAAACATCAAAACCATAAAATCACACAGGTAATGGCAGCCTTTCGAAGTCCGCGAGTTCTAGTTGGATAATTTGAAAATGATAACATTCTTGGTAGTTCTGATTGCTATTGAATAGAAATTTAAAGATTTTATTTGTCAAACGTTAGCATGGTAAGATCCTGTTCCATCAAGACATGTACGGATTACATTTCAACATATATGGTTGAACTGAGATTGATGGGGTAAAATGTGTGTATATATTCATGTGCTTCCAACTAATGCTACGAATGGTGCTTAGATTAGAGTAGAAAATTACTAAACATATTCATCATTTAACATATCTATGGTATGGTTCTCCAGGAATTCGAGGAAACTACAACGACTGAACTGAACTGAACTATGGCATTTCTCTCATCTCTTGATTATCTGTTTTATTCCAACAAAATGTTAATGTTTTAGTCGCTTAAGTTTTCAATCCATATCCGTATGTAAGGTGATATATAGGTAAGATCATTTCATAATGTAAATACAGTGAAAACCGTGAATACTGACACCTAGATATATTGACCAACCTCTAAATACTGACAGTATCTTCGAGAGAGAGTGAGAATTAAGTTTTAATGTTGCGTTCAGCAATATTTCAGCTACATGTATATAGCGATGATCAAGTAATCTAACAAAAGTCATCAACCCATCAATCCAGAAGTAATGAACACAACCAAAAGACATGCAAACACCGGTACATTAAAACTTATGCAACAAACCGATTTCTTTCAAAGCCTAAAATATGTACAGTCTTCTTTTAACCGACTAAAAAGATTATCTAGGGGCTGCTTGATAAAATGAATCTCTTACAATCTTAAAATCTATATAGTCCATCAGAATATGTTTCACTGTGAGATCTTCGTGGCATGGAATACACCTTGCTTGATAAAAAGAATCTCTTACAATCTTATAATCTTTTCAGTCGATAAGAGTATGTTTCACTGTGAGGTCTTCGTGGCATGGAATACACCTTCCAGGGGCTGGTGGCTTGTTTTAGTAAATGTTCACGAGTTAATCGTGTATGGCCGATTCTACATCGCCTGACCATTAACTTGGATCCCAATATTTAAATTTAAGGCATTTGAACCTTGATAAACCAGAACCTGTCAAAACTGACACTATAATCTGTTGCCATTTTAGGATGTCCACTGGTGATTTTTGGCTTTGGCAGCCATTTTGTTCGTTTTTGCTATTGGGTCATCTCCCTTCTCTAGTTTAAAAGAGGTAGTAGCATCATTTCAAAAATATTCAGCAAATAACATATTTCGATAAAAGTTATTTAGTGGTTGAGATCAACTATGGTGAACGTTTTTCTGTGACCTCATTTTTTAACATATTAAACGGGCATTGAAATCACACTTCTGTCATTCTCTGAAAAATGTAACAGCACCTGCACTTAATTGAGTGCAGCGCCTGAAATGATGTCACAAAATGCGCACTGGCATTCGGGGTCTGATGCTTTGCAATGTGATACTCGATCTTAGAACTTTATTGCAATGTGACGGCTTCTAACGTGACATCATGGATACCTGGTCATGTTATCCGACGTCATCTCAGTCATTTCCCACTTTCATGTTGTTCACTAGACCGAATTGAAGAATCTGACAATATTGATCCCTATATGAAATACAAGACTTCAATACTTCAAAATCTTTTGGCAAAAGTTGCAAGTGATCATACTGTTTACCCGAACAATTAAAATCATGCTATTACCTTAAAAGCCTTCTAGCTGAGAATTTTTGCAGAGCAACATCCATCCAATTTGATGAATTTTGATTATCTGCAAACAGTTAGAATATAAGAAAAAATTAAATACTAATTATATGAATTTTTCATGAATATGCTTCAAAACTAGGGCTATTCCCCAGGTTTTCTGGGTTATCAAATGGAGCATGGGGCAGTTCGATTAATGTTGCCTACAACTAAAAAAATGCACACCAACGTATATTTTTTTTCTTTGTTTTTCCTCATCTTACACAATTATGAATGCAACAACACACATTATTCAAAAAGTTAATTACTTCGATTTACCAGCAGCGGACATCCGTTTACACAGGTTTCAGTGTACATCATATACCATACTATTGTGTTACCATACTATTGTGTTACCATACTATTGTGTTGCATTTTCATTCAGTTGGATTTGTGTTTTATATTCTAGCAGGATCACCATGAAGCCTCAGTGTCAGCTGGCCATCATGGAAGGTGTTCAAAATGATCTTGTGTGTGGTCTTCTTTCAAGCACAAGGTAGGAAATACGTCCACCAAGGTACCGTATGTATATTGATTTATCTCTCTTGCTAGATATCTTCGCTACCATTGTCAAATGCTGTCATTGATTTGCTGGAAAATTAAATAGCAATCATGCCTAAACTGGGCCCTCCACAAGAGTTGGGTAGGTAGGTAACTGGTTTCAACACACTACACTGGATTTCACAAAATTCTGTCGAAAAACATGGAAATAAGTCATTTGTCAACCAAAATCACAAAAATATTTTGGTAGGTAGGGTCATGGGTAACACAACAGTAACTGTGGATGGCCCTGTGAGTTACACAATATCATTTGGATGATTTTTGTCCTACGCCACAAAGTGGTGGGAGGACCTGGAAATGCTAGCCGTCTGTCCTTCCATCCGTCCTTCCATCCATCCTTCCGTCCATCCCACTTCTTGTGAACGCGATATCTCGAGAACAATTTAACAATCGACTTCAAAATTGAGAAGGTGCTTCACATCAGTAAAAGTTAGATGGCCATTGATATTGATTTTCACTGAGGAACGTAATCCAAGATAGCTGCCAGTGACCATATTGGATTCCGTCCATCCCACATCTTGTGAACGCGGTATCTCGAGAACAATTCGACCAATCGACTTCAAACTTGAGAAGGTGATTCACATCAGTTAGACGGCCATTGGTATTGATTTTCACTGAGGTACGTAATCCAAGATGGCTGCCATTGACCATCTTGGATTCCATCCATCCCACATCTTGTGAATGCGGTATCGTGAGAACAATTCATCCGATTGACTTCAAACTTGAGAAGGTGCTTCACATCAGTTAGACGGCCATTGGTATTGATTTTCATTGAGGTAGTATGTAATCCAAGATGACTGCCATTGACTATCTTGGATTCTGTCCTTGACAGAATCCAAGATATCAATAGCATCTTGATTACATACTACCTCAATGAATCAATACCAATGGCCGTCTAACTGATGTGATCAGTTAGACGGCCATTGGTATTGATTTTCATTGAGGTAGTATGTAATCCAAGATGGCTGCCATTGACTATCTTGGATCTTAGGACAGAATCCAAGATAGTCAATGGCAGCCATCTTGGATTACATACTACCTCAATGAAAATCAATACCAATGGCCGTTTAACTGATGTGATCTTCTTGTGAATGTGGTATATTGAGAACAATGCAACCAATCAACTTCAAACTTGAGAAGGTGCTTCACATCAGTTAGACAGCCATTGATATTGATTTTCATTGAGGTAATATGTAATCCAATATGACTGCCATTGGCCATCTTGGATTTCACTCACCTATATTGTACCCATCTGTGTTGTGAACGCGATATCTTAAAGGTGAAATGCAAAGGTTTTTAGATTCTCCTTTTCACATTTTATATAGGTTGAATAATGATAGAAACACCAGTCTATCTACTTTACTTGGTTTAATTTGAATTATCTTGTTTGCCAGAATCTTTTTAATAATTGGTACCCCTAGCACAGCTGAATTCAGATTTG
This sequence comes from Hanleya hanleyi, assembly GCA_036873755.1. Taxonomy (NCBI): domain Eukaryota; kingdom Metazoa; phylum Mollusca; class Polyplacophora; order Lepidopleurida; family Hanleyidae; genus Hanleya; species Hanleya hanleyi. Next base: position 7,526 of record JAVTVY010053278.1, on the reverse strand, counting down.
CAAAACGTCATCGCTTATCTTTCCTTGATTGTGACGTCACGTCAGACCAGCCGCCCGGAGACTGAACGTTACAACTATTGACGCCCGGCCAGATGGTCTGATGTGACGTCACAAACGAACGTCAAACAAGGGCAGATAAACGATGCGGATTTCATTTCTGAAATCGGCCGGGCTTGAGATGCCAATTTTGAAGCACTTTTCAAAAGCTACCAGGAGACAAAATACTTCAAATAAAACCAAACAGAGTATTTGGGCTGATATTTCCATCATTAACTAGCCCGCGAAGAATATAAATAGGGAAATATGAAAACCTTTGCATTTCACCTTTAAGATCTATTCCACCCATCGATGTATAAACCTCACCGTCCACAAGTACAACTACAGACTTACATTCCAGTGTTACACTACCCATTACTGCTTCCCAAACTTCCTCAACTTGTCTCAACAATTCCAGATAAACGTCTCTTTCCACATACACATATCCACTTTCAAAGTTATATTTAAGGAGATATTGGAAGGGTATATGCTGTACGCTCTGAAACAGGCTACTTGGTGGAGGACCTGCTAGCTACTCCGCTTGTTTTATGCTTGATTCTTTCCTGTCAATTCAGTGAGTTAATTTGTAACATTGTACATGTACTAACTGTGGATTATGTAGATTTTTGCTGCCACATATTTCCGAATTGACAGAGCTATACATGTAATTACAGATAGTCTGAACTTAAATTTTCTAGGGATGGAGGGACAAAGGGGTAACATGGCGACTGATTTGGTCAGAATGTCGGATCATAGTCCTATATACCATCTCACCATCCATTCAGCTTTGTCCATCTTTCTGACCACTTCTTCTCCATGTACTTACCTTGAGTTCTAGTTTCTCAATTTTCAAGAATATAAGTATGTGTAATCCATGTATTTATGTTGATATAAAGATGCCTTCATAAAGTTCTTAAGGTCAAAAGTTAAGGTCCTTGTACCCCATAATAATTGAAATGAAGCGTTGAGTTAAACTTCTTGTGAGAGATCATCCATTTGAAAGTGTGTGTGTTGGGGGGGGGGGGGTGCTCTAGAGACCAAAACTCTCATTTTGTACTTATGTACCACTGTAAGCATACTAAAAATCCTCAACACGTATTACCAAAGTGATCTCAGGAAGCCTAATTTACTGTACTTACTAAATTGAAGGTTCTTGATGTCCTAAAAGTCAATGTGGCCTTTTCGATGTTTTGAGGTACTTTTCACACTGGAAACTTCAAAGGTAATCAGGATTCAATGATGCCTATTGATTTGAGGGATCAAAGGGTGAAGGTCATCAATGTTTTGTCAGTTTTTATTAACAAATGTGCATATATGAATTGATCTGTGTTGGAGATGTTGATATCACAGACTCTACATCATGTAGGCCAACATGTAACCTTTTCAAGTTTCCAGCAATGCAATATAACCTTAGGGGTGGGGGTGAAAGGGGTGAAACATTTGGTTTGGAGATAACAATTCCTTCATGAAGCTCAAAATGCACCAGAGTCATGGCACTGCTTCAGAGAATGACTGAATTGTATCCATGTATGGATAGATGGTTTATCTATCACATTATATTGAGGCCTCATCCTGACAATTCTAAGATGCATGTACCTGACTCCATTGTCATTCAGTACGTACCCCATGTGCCAGGCGGTCGAGGAGCATAGATAAGCCCATAGAATATAAGCAGGTCTCATATTACTGGTTAATCTTAGCATGGAATAAATTTGATATGGTTTCAATAGTGACAGTCTCTCCTTGCTCTAATAACATTTCCTGTAGACACGGCAGATCTCGATATTACTTCGAATGACAGGATATTTGAATTGACTTTGTGATGTTGCAGGCCGAGATAAGAAATTCATCTCAGTATTTATGGTAGGCAGAGTTTCCAATTGCCATGGAAACTAAACCAACTTCCTGCATTATACATTATAAACAACATGGCTTTGTCACGTCTCCGTGCAGACGCCTGTCTATAGTCACCGTGATAATTAGTCTAAGGTGATGGTTGAAAAGATTGTGGGGGAAATTAGGAGTCGGAAGATGTCACAAAACACTATATCAATATTCGTTTATTCATAAAGTCATTTCCGTATTCAGCATATTTCATCACTTTAACACGAAACAGAGTTTTTATCCTCAACCCGACCCTGATGGTTGTCAGTCCATGTGTGTGTGGTGTTTTATTACTATAATAGATTTAAAATGCTTCGTCCATTTTACTGCCATTCTTTCCAGTCATGGCTCATCTGACAAAGCCGTACCATGATGCAGAGCTGATCTGCCATGATAACATTCATGACCTCTCCAAATATACCCACATTTGAGCGAATTATAAGAGCCAGGTAATGTGTCATGTCTTTCGTCTCTGGTTGTATTGTATTCAGATGTCAAACTCCACTTGTATCGGAATATATCAAGGTTACACGAAGGCAACAAACAATTCATTGATGTTTAATCTTAACAGACCATTCAAATATCAGTTGCACAGAGCACATTATCATGCAGGGGTGGTATGTATGGAGTGTATAGACTTGCATATGAAGGATGTTTCACTGAAAGTACATGTATTCACTGTTCAAAGCTGTATTAGTTCCAATCACATGTAGTTCTCAGTAGTTTGAATTGCAGATTCTATAACACCTGTGAGAATTGTGTGCTACTAACCATGCATATATCTGAAACATTTTAGCATGGTTGTGTGAAATGGTCTAAATGTCTCCTGCATCCATACAATCAAACAATAAAACAAATAAATTACAAGATGGAATATTTCTCTCAAGTTTTACTGTTGTAAAATTGATTAACACAGCGACACAATTACCTATATCCGTGTATGTTTCATGCAGTATGATTCAGGGGGCAGAATTAGTTGACAGAATCACTCCCCAGTAAGAGAACACGCGTATACCACTCGCCCATTGAACTTGTCACAGTGCCAGCTAACACGGAGAAACATTTCAACAAACATGGCAAATGGAGGAGAAAAGGTTGACAAATTTTACATTATTTTTCAACCTTTCGTTCTAATCTTTGTTGATACCCTATTTCTTCTAAGTATTCAGAGGGCAAAACTTCATCTGTGGAGAGAAATTCTGCTAACATTGAACAAATTTCACTGGCTATCTATTCAGTTCTTGAGATAAATAACATATTCATGCCACAATATTTAGCCTCATTTGATATACAGATGTTTTTTTCTGCTTCTAAGTCTAAAAATGCTGTTCAAAAAATTAAATAGGGTAATCAATTTAAGTAGTGCTATTAGAATAGAAATAAAGTTTTCACAGGCTATTTGACACACTGTTAGTCTGGGAAAGTTTAATTGCTTGAAACAATTCGAATTTTGAAACAATCAGACATGGACCATCTTGGATTCCCCTGAAGGTCTTGGACTCTTGTTCTCAACTGCTTCATTGATAGACACAAAACTTGGTATATGTAATCAATGAGTCATTCTCTTGAGCATTTTCAAGGTAAGTCATTTCATGGGAATTGGAAATGAGAATTCAGGCCGCCGATATGTGGAAGACCATATGATCTTTACAGTATTCACTCGGATACATCTAGGCCTTATTTTTAACTGTTTGAAAATATTGACAGCATTCCACAATTGACATTGTATCAGATCCAGACAGAGAAATTTGAGTTCTAAGCCTCTTGTTTCTTTCCGATATAAAAAACGTTCATCTGTGAAATGTATTTCAGAAATTCATTGTCACATTTAAAATAGAACATTCTCAAGAGCTCTCGAATAAACCCACAATGAATGACCATGGCTCAGCTGCATAACAGCGCTAGTACATTCAGCATTCTATTCTGATTGGTTTAATTTTTTTTTTTATCTCTACCGTATATGGTTTTAGCATATGAGTATTAGATTTGTATTTAGCTATGTTTGGGCATCAACCTACAAGTATTCCAGCAATCTCAGTGAAATGCATTAACATCTTTAATGCATTTGTACAGATTAATTTTGAATGTATAGACTGTTTAAATGGGTGTAATTGTAGAAACTAAGTTGATTGGTTAAATCCATTTAAAATCACCGGAAGAATGATAACTGCACAGCACTATAGAGTGGAATTAAAGGCGAGTAAACAGTTGGTTCGGCGCCAGATCTATTCATTCATATCGATCCATTCACTGACGTGTATTAGCTGCTATTAAAACTATTTGCTCACACTCTGCGAATGTCAGATTTTCAGATTTAGGGTTGAAGTATTTATTAAGTCACTAAATTCTCATCACGATAAAACAGCTAATATTAGGTTCACTATGTACAGAGGAAATTAAAATGAAATATTCCATTATATGAAATGAACTATATTTCAGAATACATAATCATAAAAATTGATGTCATATCATGTTGTTCAGAGTTTATAATCACATTAACAGTCATTTCCATAGATCTCCATTCTTCTGTACAGGGTTACATTAATAAATGATTCATCTCTTTTTTCTTGGAATGTCTTAACAAGGTATAGTTTAACTATAAATATTTGATTCTAGAACAGTCACATGGATTGCAGCAGAAGACTGCATGTACATAACTTACAGTAAAAAACTAGACACCTGCATGCAGACTGACACTGAGAGAGACACTGAGGTTACTAATTTCAGAAGATGGCACATCTCAAACTCAATAAGGCATCCTTTGAGATGAAAAGGTCTGTGATTTTATGGAATATTAAAAAAAAAAAAAACGAAAAATAATTAATTATTTAATTATTAATTAAAGCAAAAGAATATGACTGTCAAGGTCAAATAGACATGTTAATCAATTTATTAAATTTATGCATCTAAAGCAAGGGCAACAAAAATAGAAACATTACTCCATTTAAGATAACATTTAATTACATGTATGTTGAAAGCAATGTAAAGCTGAAAAAATAAAATAGAAATGTTATTTAATTTGAATAAAATTTAATTATATGCATTGAAATTTTAAGGCAAAATAATAAGACTGGGAGACTAAAATAGAAATGATTGTTATTCAATTAATACCCATGTTGTATTGCACTTCATGTACAAAATGATTTATTGAAGTGTGACTGTGACTGAAATGTCAGAAAAGAGTTATGTGCTCTAAGCTGTCATCTTGTTTTGCAGTCATATTGATTTACATGTAGATTTTCCTCTTTTGTCTTGCCCCCATCCTTCCATATTATGAATGATTCCTGTTCTCTGGTACCCGGTTCCATTTGCTTATGAAACAAACAAATCACCAATAATCAACACATAACTCCATATTTGGTAATACTGCTGGGACCGTACGCTCTCTTTATTCTGACAAACAGCGGTAGAAATCTACCGTTCATTCCTACAATGTTACGATACTCCGATGAGGTCAAATGCATATAAACGACATCAAACACCATCACACTGATAGGGCATATCAGCGCTATATTGAAACAACTCGTTAAACAAATTATTTTCAGATAAAACTAGAGAATAACCTATATAAAAATTGCCTGCCGCCGGCCAGGAACAACCCCCCGACCATAACCAGTCATAATAGGGAGGAAATCTGCCCCCAACCCATTGCAGCCTGGCATACTCTATGGGGGTAGAGCGGTTACTCATTTAAGCAAAAACATGTACTACAAACACAAACTCAATCAAGCAACAAAGTATACATAAAAACAATACTTTAAGACATAATCAAATAGGAAACAATACCCAAATATTAATACAGAAAACCTAAACCAACATACGCCATCAATTGATAACCATCAAATATAATTGCCATTAACTTATCATATGCAATTATTAATTTTGTTAAAAATTTACCATCATGGTCCCAGTCAGTCATGCTGAATGGAAACTTCATTACAACTCCTTAGTTTAATACATAATACATATCCCAGGGAGGTCAAGCCCAATTGTTAAACAAAACAATTGATTGACATAAACACATTACACCAACCAGAGAAAGCAATTTCTCTCTAATTCATGCTTCAACCGAGAGAAATAACATTTCTCTGGTACCCGGTTCCATTTGTTTATGAAACAAACAAATCACCAATAATCAACACATAACTCCATATTTGGTAATACTGCTGGGACCGTACCTGAAAACCAAAGAACGGGACAATGGTCTAAGGATAAAAACTTATTCGTGAATTGATTTTCACCCTTGTTACAGAATACAGAAAAATTTATATCTATATAAACAACATATTTACATATAGAATTCCCGGCGTTGTGTGGGTGGAACAACAACTGCACCCACACAACATATAAACGCTTCTTTATAATTTTCACAATCTCTGCCTTCACTACTCACTAAGCATAATATTTTGAATGTATTTGGATTTTCCAATATATCTTGACAGCAATTTTACTCTCGCCATTCTGAGCTATGGACATACATACCCATCATAATTCTCGGAATTGACTCATTTAAATGATTAAATGGTAGAGTAACTATATAGATCTTTTTTAACCATGTCTTTCTAAAATCGATATAAACTTACATGTAATTTCATCCATACTCCATTCTTTTATAACACTGCATGGTCATCAACAAAAAACACTAATAACACAATATACCCTTAAAATATTCCGAAAATAATGTTGTCGATAACATGCATAAAGAGACAAATATATTCATAACAGATTATTCATTTACAAGTAAATACTTTTGCATTAAAACACAAACTTGTAAACACTTACAAACAATTTATTCTCAGCATCTAATTTCAGTTTACGCCAAAATTTACCACACAGAGCTTAATTCTGATCATTAAGACAAACATCACACCCTGATACTTCCAGTTTTATATATACCATGACTAGATTCCATTACACATATCTGGATATCTGCATCGCAATCGACTATTTAAATATGTTTAAATGCTTGTCAAACCTTCACCGATACAACATATGCATCCTCAGCTGATTCAGAAACGTCACTCATCGCCAGGTATCAGGATTGTCGTTGTTAGAGGCTCTGTACCACTTAATAAAAGAGGCAACAAGAACACCTTTTCTTCTACAAACTATCTCCAATCTCGCCTGAAAATCTCTGCAAATATAACGTAGCAAGGAAGCAATCAGAGATTGCTCAATTGTATGCCCCCCTTCCGCTTTAATCCGACACTGCTCCACCATTGTTCTGTTTTGTAGTGGTCTGTGGAGGCCTAATTTGGCTAATTATAAAAATTCTGTTTCAGTCACTTTTTTCGGCATGCCTCGCATAATACATGTACATCTACATATTCCACCCGGGACTTTCGCCAAATTCAAAAATGTGACCTGGTTATGAGACCTACATTCCTTGGGAGTATATTGTGGTGAAATTATGAAGTGATCGTGAACTTTGAATTTTGCATCCAATTCACTCTTTTTGGGGCAATTTCATACTTCAGGACCTATATGATCTATTTTGGAATGTGCTTTGGACAAATAAATATATCCCAATCATTTAGGTTTGATGAACAAAAGGCCATAACAAAAGGCCATAGGCCATAAAATATAACCGAAAGCAGAGAAACTTC
>JAVTVY010053277.1:0-28198 GCA_036873755.1 Hanleya hanleyi | reverse complement strand
TGCCGAGATGTCACAGTATGAAATTGATACAAATGTTGCGACCGAAGGTAAAAACATATCCATCGTCCAGACTAACCACGCCTCCAGATGGAATCTTTACACGACGAAACCCATCAAATCGTCCAGTCTCTATTTTAAAAATAATTTTTTCATTTTTTTTTTTTTCATTCTATTTATTTATTTATCAAACGTTTATATTTATTAAGGATCATTTTATTATTATTAAATAGTACATATGAAATACTCAGCCAGTCTAGAGTTGAATTAAGATCTACATTCACAAATGTGCATGCTTCTTTTATGTCCGTCGATAGACGATCATATATTGCGATCAGAATTTCTGTTCGTCTGTCTGTTCATTCATCTGTTAACTTTGGCTTGTCCATGCGATATCTCCAGTTCCATTGCATGGATTGGTACCAAACTTTGGGTATACCTTACTCATGGTTCAAAAAGGAACTGTATTCATTTTGAGGTCAAAAGTCCAGGTCACTGTAATTGAAATAAGTAGATCATTGAAAATTGTTCTTTATAATATAAGTACAGTTCACACTCCATGTGGATTGAGGGGCCCTCGGTTTAATATTTCTTAGGATTTCTGAACATACAACCATGTATATCAGTTACACAGTAAGCTTACTTTCTCTTTTCACCTTGTGCAGCAGCAGGGAAGGCGGATTTAGCAGCAGACCGGAAGGTGGTTTTGGTAACCGACCTGAGGGTGGATTTGGTGGCAACCGTTCAGAAGGCGGTTTTGGCGGTAACCGACCAGAAGGTGGATTTGGTGGCAATCGACCGGACAGCTCAAGAGGGCGAGGTGGTTTTGGTAGACGGGGTCGCGGTGGACGAGGCGGACGGGGTGGTGGACCTGGCGGAAGTGACCGAGGGGGCAGACGGGAATACGAGAGACACAGCGGCAGTGATAAGACGTATGTATCTCCAATTAGCCAATCCCTGAACCATTCTCAAAGCAGAGGTGTAATCTCCTGTTGTCAACCTAAAAAGCTCTGATTTATTTCACTTCGGCAACATGGTGTGCAGCATGTTTGCTCATGGCAACACTAGCCTCAGCAAAACGTGTAGCATGTACTCTATTTCCTCCAGAAGTAAATTGACTGGCTATTCGATTGGACTGCCTACTGTAAAAGTATTTATAGGATTTTTTTAAATTTCTACGTATTTGTAACAATATTTGGGCCTTTGTCCAAAACAAGTAGATATGAGAAGTTGATCGATGGGTCAGACCCGTAAGCAGCCAAACAGTCCTGATGCACCCTGTTTCAACAGAAGATGAAATGACTAACTGCGGTGACGAAATGACTAACCGCCTTGAAAAAATGACTAACTGCCGTGACGAAATGACTAACCGCCTTGACAAAATGACTAACTGCCGTGACGAAATGATTAATCATGGTGATGAAGGGACATGACAACCTGACTAACCATGGTGATGAAATGTCTAACCGCGTTGATGAAATAACTAACCACGGTGACGAAATGACTAACCGCTTTGCGCGATGATGAAATGACCAACCACGGTGACGAAATGACTCTCCGTGGTGACAGAAAATAACTGAACCGCGTTGACGATATGACTAACCACGATGATGAAATAACTAACCACGGTGACAAAATGACAAACCACGGTGACGAATTGACAAATGGCGGGTATCTGAATGCGTAACTGCGGTATGGAGGGTACTGCTCTGATAATGAGAATGTAATGCAGATAGTTTAAGAAAAATATGCTTTACGGTAAATCCCCTGATATTTGATCACCCCCAATTTTGTCGTCGAAATTCAATCTGTTGTAATAAATTTTATCATCCTATAAAATCACTAAAATATTGAGAGAAAAAAATGGATTGTCTCAATGAATTTGGACCGTTTTGTCAACTTCCTGTTCTGATAAATTTGATCACCCCCCGATTTTATGGAAGGGAATTTCACTTCCTGTGATTGAATTATTAGAGAATTTACTATTGTAACCAAGGTTACAGGGATACATACTAGTACATACAGAATGAAGTGTGTGAAAGGGCAACAACACGGGAGGCATGCGTTTCAGGAGTGAACGATGTGAGAAATGATGCCAATGTGCTGAAGCCAGCTGGCTGATGGGATTCAGATGTCCTTCGCCTCTGGAAGATGTGGGATGACGAAAACAATTTTTTGGGTGTGTGTCGGAAATGATCTTTTTCATCAGCTCTTCAACAAAAAAAGAATTTCCAACTATGGCATTGGTTTTCCCTTTTGGTTGAAGTTTTTGCTGGAATTGACAATTTAATTCAAACATTCAATTTTCCCCCCTCACTCGCACAAAATTCATAATGCACAGTTGGTGTTTGGTCTTTGGGAATCTTTTTGGTGTTCGTCACAGGTTCTCCGATATAAAACCTGTATAAGTGACCAAGCTTCTAGCACTGAAACATTGTTGGTTTAGAGAGGGCTGTTGTTTTAACGCTGCTGCCATGAACTGTTACTTTGGGATGATGGCAATGAAAGGGCTGCAGCTTTTGTCGCATGGCTAAAATCACAGCTCTGGGGTCTTTGTTCCTGTAGTATGTTTTAACCAAAATGGGGACTTTGACTAAACAGCTGATTCTTGGGTGTCTGTGTAAGCAAGGTCCACTACAGTTCAACAATTATAAAATGGTCTTATTTGAACAACGAAGATGGAAGCACTCAAAATCTATTGTTCCATCAATATCATCCCCATTGCTAACTCGAGAACAGTACGAGGGTGATGCGCCCAGTTTTTTAAATTTTTCTAACAAAAATGACTGATGCACACAGGTCTAGGCCCGAAAGAAGCAAAAGACTGGTGCTTGAGACTGCTGTAAAATGTGTTGCCCTGAAAATGTTTAGCAAAAAAAAAAATCATAATTTTCTGCTTGCAAGGCATGTATAGCTTTACTGGAGTAACAATATAATTCTATCGGCTCCCCTATTTGGATATGTCGCTTGAAGGATCTAACAGGCTTGCAGTAACTCGAGTGTCGACCAATCCTGAGAAAGCTTCATAGTGCTTTGAAGGGAACATTAGTGTTAAGAGAATTTTTGGTTGACTTAGCTCGACTTCGATGCAGCGCTGGCAGGGTGTCTTTTCATGTTGCCGCGGTCCCGACATTGTGGCACCGTAATACGGGGAAGATATATGAACTGGTCTTTGGTATAAAAATTGAAGTAAACGGACACAGTGACCATATCTCCCCTCCCCGCCTGCAAGTGGATTAGTTCAGATGCGACCATGATGTCATAATGCTATTAAATATTCATGGTATGGGCGCTCAGAACACCAAATTCAATTGAAATACGCAAGATCCTATATAGCGACGTGTACGATTGGGGAGCATTGATAGGATATTAATTTATTAAGATTGCTGGAGTAAGGTTGATTTTTACCTTGCTGGTGACTTTGGCTATTTTGCAGAGGGATAAAGGCAGTGGACAAGAGGGAAGGAAGTGGGGCCCACAATTGGGGGTCAGTCACAGATACCGATCTACTCGAGTAAGTGTATAGTGGCACAGGTGTGACGACACCCCGAAAATGACCAAACTATTCTGAACAAAAAATAGCCTAGAACTAGAAGGAATGGCTGCAAAATTTTATTTTATTTTTCAAGCTTTGCTTTTCTTCCTGAACTGTCTTACGCCCCTCCAGAATTGAGTATGGCTTGCCTCCGATTGATTTCCAGAAAACTTATTTTTGGAAAAGTCTAATTTATAATTTGGCCTGCCTGGTCATCAACTGTTATAATACAAACGTATAATAGAATAATGCATGTAATTATGTAATAATTTGAACAAGACTGACTCGTGCCAAGCCAACGACACGGAATAGTGGTGTTAAACAAGCAAGCACAATTCGATACGTCCAGTCGATATTTTAGTAGACTCCGGTTAAAATTTCAAACCGGTTGATTATGAAATGATTTGACGATTATCGTTCTGAAGCCGAGTCTGAGTAAGAATTATTGATAGACTCGATAACAGCTACTTTCAGTGTGCTATGAATTGATTCAGCACACTGATCATGTGAGTTGCAAAGACTGTCCAGTTCTGACCTTCATAATTGTAAATGTGCTATATATTGGACCCTGCTTGAACAAATGTTTTATAATACCCTGCCTAACCTTACCCCAATTTTGCATGTGTTCATCCACTAACTTGTGTTCATATTCTGAAATATGTTCAGATGCAAGCATTCTTTTTGTATTACTCCCCAACTTTGGAAACTAGAGAAAACCAGAAGTTTTGTTATTGGTTACGAGATAAAACAATGTTCAGCTGTTAGACTAACATGGGCGTCATACTTTATCACTATACATTTTCTGGAGTTGTATTCATAATTAAGTTTACATGTTGTTTCGTCATTGGTTTCTTCTTTCACGAAAGTTCCTTTCTGGGCAAATGCCACAGTATTGACTGAATGGCTAAGAAAAACCGTTCCCAACTTCTGGAAAACAACGTTTAGAAGCCAAAAATTCAAGATTCATCAAAAATAGGTTTTCCTCAGCAAAAAAGAATTGCTATTTTTGCTTTTCCATTCAAGAAGTGGTGAGTGGGTGAAAGGCAATTTTTCCTGTGCAATGGTTGTGGGTGTTGGAAAATGTGCCTATCCCCCTGTGCCCTTTTCCTTGTTAATGGAACAGTGGTAAATTAAGCTTGTTTACTTAGATTTGTTATGGATATACATTTATGTATATTTTACATTGACAAAACTTGAATTTCAAGAATGGCTATACATTCCCGTTTCCTTAGTTAGAAATTACCAAACTTGCATTTGGACAGAAATTGGGGAAAAAGTCCAAAACATTGAATAGCATCTCCTGCCATTTATGTCCTGGTGGGGCGAGTTTTCATTGTCTCTGCAAATGAGTAATTTTGGTAACATACAATAACTCCCTAAGGTGTTACATTAACAAAGATAAAAATTAGTTCTTTTAGTTCTGCACAAAAATTGTTTCATACAGACTACCCAACTTTTATATTGTTAACACTCCGTCAACAGGGACCAAAAAAAAAAAAAAAACCCGTCAACTGACCTTTGATTTTGGACTTTGTCTGTTTTGGCTATTCATATGGTAATCTCTTGAAATATTCGAACATAGGTGATGAATGTAGGGAGCAAAAAAATCTTCATTTTCGAATTATTTCGACAGAATTTGAGGAAATAATGATGTTGGAATTATTTCTGCACACGTTTCCAGATAGTTGGAAGTGCTTGGGGAATATGTTTCAACAGATAATTAAGAAGCCATCTGGGGTCAACCTCAGTTCTTTTTTTCAGAGATACATAATCAGCAGAGTTCAAATTATTTTTTCAACCCACTGGCAAATTTGTACGTATTCAAATTAGTTCTAACGGAGGCGGAAAAAATGGCCTTTTTAAAATTTAATTGGAGAGACGAATTATTCAAGAGATTACTGTTTACATTCAGGGATTCCGCTAGGGTCTATTTGGGTCCGTCAACGGACCCATTCCCCCACTGAATGAAATAAAAATCCCCCTTTTGGTCCGCTTGTTAAGAAGTAAAATGGTAGCTAAAGGTTTAAAATGTTACTTTATATCCCTCCAAGTCTTCCCTTCGTGAATATCAATGAAAACACATGTGGAAATTCACATTTGAAAAGACGGCAATTGCCGGAATTAGGACAATGACCTGACGGTTCTCTGAAGTATGTGGGAAATTTCCCGCTTCCCGAGGTATGATAGCACTCCATTTCCAGCTAACAGTCTGCGACTAGTCTGTCCATCCAGCCAGATTTCTTGTGTTTAGTGCTCTTTCAGCGCAGGCCACGGAAATGAAAGTAGAAGCTCTGGAAGGTCAAGTTAACAACTGTCACCATTCGGGTATATTATTAGATCATCTGAGGGCATAATATTGTTTGCCATGATGTTTTTCAGCTCTCACTATCAAAATCTGTTCATGTGCTCTCCACCACGTCCGCGTATCGGTTCGGTTAGCGACCGTCCCGGAAGATTTCTGCTTCCAAGTTCAAATTATTGCGGTAATACATACGTAGCAAAGAGTGTAAATAGACTTTAAACAGACGTTCCTGCTGTTAATCTTTATAATAAAATCCATCTCTAGACGCTCTCTCAGGCCATCAATTTAAACGGCAATTATCAAAAATCTTCTGCCGCCGCGAGGGGGGAAACCCCCCTCTCGGACTCTCCTCCCATCGGTCGCTACGCTCCCTCAGACTTGGTCGCTTCGCTCCCTCGTATTTGCGGACCCAGATTTTTTTTTCTGGCGGAATCCCTGACATTATGGAGTTTGGAATATATCAAAAATATGACCCCTTGAACCAAAAATATTTCGTTGTAATATCAAGGTAGATATGGTGACTTTGAAAACAGTAGATTTGTTTGGGTTCAAGGTGTCTCATTTTAGGTACATTAAAAAGCCATGCTAAAACCAGAAGAAGAAGAAATTCGATGTCTGGTGACGCTCTAGAACATCACATTTGGCTCTGAGCATTAACAATATAAAACTTGAGTATTTTGTCAGTATGAAACAGCGTTTGTGCAGAATTAAAGAAGTAAATTTTTGTCTTTACGGGCAGAACATGCGAGAGTTTTTCTCAGATACAGTAAATTCTCGTTAATTTACAATGCAATTTTGGCGATCTTTTCGCATTTTGGACTGGTCATACGTAATATGGACTACTAATTTCCACCATGATCTAAAAAAAATTACTTTATGTTTTGGGATGATTACATCTCTGTAACATTACTGAATTGTTCGAAAAACATGTTTCACCAGACGGCAAGTACTATCCTTCTGTAAAGATTGGCTGTACTTTTGCCGTATCAAGCTACACAATCCATAATTTGGTGTGAAAATTTGTGCAACTCGATTCATACACTTGCTGTAGGAGCAGATCCGAGGTGTTCTGAATTGTTCATTATTGGTTGGTCTAAAAATAATGAAAAAGGGAATAGTTTTTTTGATCAGCCCATGAAGACAATATTTCGGCCTAGGGTCTGGAAAAGGGGCCATCAGGTGCTTGCTCATGCTGGTATTGTCTGTTCAAGAAGCACCAATGAATATTGTTACCAGTGATGTTGTGTCCTTCACTTGCTTGACTGCCCACTTTTGATATACTCGTAGCGGCTGTATTCTCACAGTAAGCCATTTTCTACCATGCTGTAAACTGGACCTGCTGGCAGTTTTTTAATGCTATGTCATCTGGGAAAATAGATTGACTAATTTTAAGTATACTGGTAGCAGGCTTGGCAAATGGAAGCAGTACAGACACTTTGAGTATACTCGTAGTGAGAAGTCGATGTCAATTTGTGCCTTCCATCCCTTGTGGTCACTTTATCCTACTGGTGCAATTTGGCTTTCTTGTGGTTCTGGTGTATCATTCCTCACCCTTCCAGTGTCGCCAAGGGAAGTGTTTGAACCAAAAATGGACATGCAGGGCTTCGTGTTTAGCGTGAGTGATAGCTCACCTGCATGCAAACACTCGCGTAAATTCATGTCACGAGAATGATTTTTAGCTCACATAAACTGTCATATTTTATATTGTATTATATTGCAACCACTCGCCTGACTTTCAAATACCCTCTCCTAAATATTTTGACGTGGGCTATTTTTAGCTCACATACTTAATTCTAAACACGAAGCCCTGGACATGGGAGCATTTCTGCTACAGGGCGCTCTCTCATTTCACTTGCAAGTTTCAGCGATCTGTCTGAGAATTCTTCACACACTAATGGAACTTCGGCACACCATACTGGGCTGGCATGACCTTTCCAGTTTGATAACAGTTCGAGAAAATCCATTCGGTACTTGACAGTGAAATGGAAACCAATATAAGGAACAGTCAATAAGTGATCTACTTTGAATCTGGATGAATTTTCGTCATATTATTGAATCTGAATGGAAAATGCCAAGATCATCCGATACATAATCAAAATTATTAAAGGTAACTGCGAAGATTTCTGTAAATGGCCCGAAATGTGATAAATATAAATGCGCACAAAGCCCATTGAGATCTGGATGAAAATCCACCAGCTGGAGGTGACACTGATTATCTCCCTTGACTTATGATGACCGTCGTGAAAGTGTGCTGTCTTGCTAGGCCAAAGCAATTCCCACTGCCCTGCCATTGGTGGCATGACTAAAACATGGTGTCACAAACCGCACCTTTGCAGGCGGGGGAACCCATAACTGAGGCATCTCCCAAAATCGATGCCAATTGCAAATTCTGACCTTTTCCTTTTCACAAATAAGTCGCAAAATAAGTCCCAAAGTTGAACTATGTTTCTCCCGCCAATACTGTAGAATGAGACCACAGGCCCGCAAAACAAGAGATTTGGGGGCATTAGGTGAAGGTCGAATATGGGGTTCTATATAACCCCATGCAGGCCAAGATGTGGAAAACGACTTGGGTGAATCGAGACAACGGTTATCACAAAGTAAAATATCAGCATATTTGCTATATCACTTATATTTCATGCCGCCAAATTAGTAATTTCAGCACTGCACTTTTGCCGGCTTATTCATTATAACTCACAGCTGAACCGCTCATCTAGAACAGTTATATCGCCTCTCACCCTGATTGATCAGTCTTTACAGCTGGACGGCGCGTGACCTCTCTTGCCGAAGGCGTGTCGCTACTGACCAATCAGAATTGAGAACGAAGCCAGCCATAATCTAACTGTTCCTAGATGGACGGACAGTTACGTTGGATTTTGAATCGCCCGGCAAAGGTAAAAAATTGCACAAATTTACTAATTTGACGACGGGAGTATATAAAGTGATACTTGTAGAATATGCTGATGTATTTTGTTTGGCGGTAAACCGTTTATTTCTCGATTCACCCCAAGTCCGTTTCACACCTTTATGTTTATTTATATAAAGCATGGGGTTATATATATATATATATAGACATGTTACCCTAATACCCCCCCCCCCCCCAAATCTCTTGCGGGTCTGTGAATGAGACCAAAGGATAATCAAAGCGAAAAACCTTTGGAGTTCACCTTCAAAGAAGTGTTCAAGATGATGAATCACAGTAACATCTGAATTAGTCTGATGAGATACTCCACTTGCTTTACCGGATGCTGATTGAACACTAGCAAATCGTCGCCATGTTGGAGAACCCACCGAGCACAATGTTTATTTCGGGATTCTGGCAGTCCCCTTTCAGAATACCATGTTTGGCGGAATCTTGTCCAATTGTGTTGTTGATTTTATGCCTGACATTCGAGTTTCCTCTTGCATGTGTTTTTCAGTGAGCAGCTTAAGGATGCCAATGACAGCCAGGAGATTAACCCTCCAACGGAAGATGCGGAGAACCAGGACCCAAAGTTAGTATGTTCATATGGTATAGCTCTACCAAGATCTTATTCTGGGGACATTTTTTGCCGCATCATTTGCCAACAATTTGAGCGTAAGATCTTGAGTTGCGCTCCACTGACCCAGGGACATATCCAGGGATTTTTTGGGGACGCCTGTTTTAGGCTTTTTTTTTTGGGACATTTGTATGTCAAATGAAAGGAATTGGATTGGACAATTTGGGCGCCCATACCTGTTTTGGCTTTTTATCAGTATCAAAATGGCCCTGGATATGTCTATGTGACGTGACCTTCAAAGTTTCAAGTCCTGCTGACTGGGCACTAAGCAGGTGTTCTAGACAACAATGATAGTCTTGCTGATCAATACACAAGATGTGTTGGAATGATCATAATATTTTACATGAAAATATTGATTAGTAAGTATTTGTTTCCAAGAAAATGAGAAATCGTTTATATGGCAGAGATATAAACAACTAGAGCGCAATCTGGAAGAACGACCAGGATTTTCAGAATTTATGAGCATCGTAAAGTAAGCATATACATCTGTTTGATGTAATTCAAAGTAGGAAGAAATATTCATGGGATCTACCTTTCATGGAAGATCAATTAAAGCGAAATAACGGAAATTAGTTCCGTGCGAATAATTAGGCAAATACAGTAACTCTATCAGTTCACAAATGTTGATCATTTAACTGAAAAGAGGTGAAGTTATTTGGGGGTAAATGGTCTGCTTAATGCTCGAAGTTAGCAGTGCACACAGGCACGAATGCATGTAATTAGTTGATGGTGCAGAAGTTTTTTCATTTATTTAACAGTTAATCCAATTGAATCATTGACTATCCTAATTCTGTAACAAAATAGGTGTTAAGTCCGGGTGCGATCATGAGCGATAGGCAACATTTGGACCAAAATTCAGACCATGTTGGCTACTGCTGCTCATCAGTGCTGATTCAAATGCATTTCACAAACAACTCCCTGCCTGTACCACTATTTTCTGCCTGATAGTTAGTGAATTATCCATGATATACCTTCCGGATAACTTTCAACGATGATTGACAACTATTTATTGCAAGCTTGGATGTGGGAAAACTTGAAAAACATTACAATAGTCCTAAAACAGGACGTTTTACCCTTCTTTTATTCCACGATGCAGTGTACATCCATGACAATTAAATTGCTGGTGGGGATCATAATGCATTTGAATTACCCTGCCACCTCCCTCGTGTAACACGATACCAATTTAATTGCCAACACAAGATCATTGGACTGGCAGTCGGAATTGTAAGCCTTAAATTTGGTGCATCGGGTTACATGCAGGACTCTACACCTTGCGGCACCTGTACTGTTGACAAATTAATGTTATACCAGCGATGTTAGATGTCGGGATAATTGACACCTACCATGAAAATGAATCCTCGCGTGATTGTAAGGCCTCCAGGTTTAGATCCATTGCAGCCATTTTCAGGAAGTGATGGACATGACTATCGATTACAGAGTTATGCCCCTTATATGAGAAAGCAAAATACAGTTGTCTCCCCTTATTTAAGTACAAATTGCAACCAGTTATCTCAAGTGACAGAAAATCTCAAATAGTATAAGCACTGGGAAATAGTTTGCTTGACAAAAGCAAGGAATATTGTTGAACAATAAATATAATCATGAAATCAAACTGGATTTCTTGGCATCATTTAGGGTACTGGAAATTCAATATTCGAAAAAGAATGCATGGCAAATTCCTTTTATTTGTATTTAAAAAATATTTCTCATATCGCGCACGATAATCCCAAACAGAAGTAAGAAAATAAGTTATTTGAATAGCCTGGGGGAAAAAAATATGGTCAGCTGTATAAAAATGAATTCGTGATTCATCAAAATTTATTCCCTGGCCTATTTTGGAGGGAAGATTTTCTCTTGGTCACAAAAAATATGACCCAGCAAACCATCAAACTTGATACTTTCAAATTATCAAACTTCCTTATATCTTCTGTGAAAATATATTTTGGTTTGAGGTGTCCAATTTTGTGTGAATGAAAATCCTCCCTATAAATGCCCCCAAAAATAGCCCAGGTAGCATATTTTGATGAACCATGAATTCATTATTATGCACATGCATGTCCATCGTAATTTTTTCCCAGGCTGATATTTCAGTATGTATTCAAGAAAAACGTTCTTGCAGGTTTTGGATTGGAACAAATATCCGCTTTATTCCTGTCGAACACAAAAGTTTTCCGCATGTTAACATCACATCTTTTGCTGTTAAGTCATTTCAGTTTTCTCAGAAAAAACCTGCCACTCCGTAAGGTAGAAAAGTGGTGGGCTGGTGGTAACATACCAATAGTGAAGTACCCAAACCACCAAGTAAAAGAGGAAGATTTAGTAACCTACCTGCATTGTTTTCTGCAGTGAGAGCGTAGAGGCGCAGGAGCCTGCGCCAGACGCCGAACAACCGGAGGAGAAACAGATGACCTTGGACGAATGGAGAGCGCTCCAGTCCAAGAACCGGATGAAGGCGGACTTCAATATCCGCAAGCCAAACGAGGGAGCTGATGATGCCCAGTGGAAAAAGATGACAAAGCTGGATAAGAAGCCAAAGGTGGAGGAAGAGTCGGATGAGGAAGATGATGATGAAGAGGTAAACTGGTTTTCAAATTCACACTGCATCATGGGAGGGACAAGTTGATTGGTCCATTGAAATACTCGGATTAATACTGACTGATCCCACATTCTGGTCGTCGTATGTAATGAACATTTTGGGAACTTCGAAGTCGAAAATATGCCAGCTGTCACTACTTAAACATATTGCTACATATTAAAGCACGGTCGGGAACGAAATTTTACCACCTCAATATTCAAGCGAGCTGTTAGTCGGCTGGTGATATTTGGCTTTGATTTTCCATGTTTTTCCCAGTAGGTTATCTACCTTGCCTAGATTAAGAGATTGGGATTGCCATAAAAAGTCTTCTAGTTGAGAATTTTCCACAGCAACATTTTATCAATTTTGATAGACATTTTGATTATCTTCAAACAGTTAGATTATAAGAAAATGTTAATCGTATTTGTGATTTTTTTTATGAATTTGCTTCAAAAGCAGGGCTATTCCCATTGTTTTCTGGGTTATCAAATGGTCAGTCCACTTAATATTGTCTAAAGCTAAAACAAAATGCACATGAACCCATGAAAAGTTAATTACTTTGATTCACCATCAGCGGACATCCTTCAGCTCCAGGTCAAGTATCCATGCACAGAGTTGATCACTTGTTAGAATTTCTCCCGAAACTCGGGTTGAAAATCATTTGAAATGCGGGACTACATGGTAATACTGTATTTCTGTGTTTCAGGAGGAGGAACGCACCCGACAGAAGGGACATCTTGACATCAAGATAACTTTCAATGATTCCCCCAGGAGAGGTCGTGGAGGCAGACGACCCAGGGCGAGTCGCGGTGGTCGTATGCCCAGCGGGGGACGCGGGGAGCGACGAGGCCCGAGAGAGGCTGCACCGAGGTTCGATGATGAGAACGACTTTCCAAGTCTGGATGTCATCAAATCGGTGGCGTAAATTAAAATATCGAAGGCTGCGCTGCTTTCGGCTGTCTCTTCCTGCAGATGGTGGATTAAATGTCCAGATTATTCAGCCCGAGCTATTTTGAGGGCACCTAGCAGGTTTTCCAAGAAAATAAAACAAGCAAGACATTTGTGCATTTTTTTGCATTTACATCACGATAGACTATATTTGTGTCCTCCTTGAATAAAATTTGGTATAAATTGGAACGTGGTACATTATTACCTGTCCGGCATGCTGCACATTGTTCGAAAGCCCCAGTGTCAGCTGTGCTGGGTCCTGTGGATACTTTCATTTGTTGCGACTATCCCGTCGCCGAGACGTGTTGTGTTTGACCTAGACCGGCTATCGAGCTCGTCGACCAAGGCTGCTGCTTCGCCTGGTTCTTCGTAACCAGCCTGGTGATGACCAGGATGTAAAACTACAGGTTGGTTTATAACCTATTCGGTTATGGCCTGTTCATGGAACTGGTTACTGCTTGTTCACCAATCAATTCAGTTGTTACCTGGATACGAACTGCACAGAACCAAGAAGGTTACAGGCCTCGGATGTGAGCGACAGACTGGTCAGAGCCTGGTGTTGCAGAACTAAATGGGCTATGGTATGGGTGGAAGTGGACATTGGCTACAGGTTATGGTCAACTTACAGGGATCTGGCTTGGTTAACCTCTGTTTTTAATAACTGGTTTGCCTATTATATAGCCTGAAATGAGGAACTGCCAGGTTGGTTATTGCCTAGTTTTATAAAAACAGTCCCGGTTGCAGCTTGGTTTTGAAGAATCGGTTGCGTTCGCATCTGGTTAGGGGAAACTGGTTTAGTTGTGGCCTGGTTATGGTGAAACATTCTGATCGTATTCTATCATGTTGTACAGACTTCGTTTATATAATAAATGTACAAACACACATCGTTCCAGAAGGAAATGGGCATGGCGGAAAACGGGGAGATTTGGAGAATGCAGAATTTATATTTCATTTCTACTGTTGAAGCCTTTTACTAAAGGCTTTTGATTTTGTATTTTTCAACCAGTGAAAGGAAAAACAATTCATGAATGATGTTATTATCAATATTATGGGATTCATTTTGATACCCATCATTGGGTAGCGCGTTTCTATCCTGTTTCACCAGGAATTTGACAAAGGACCTGTCGCAGGGCTTATTTTCGGTACGTGGTAAATTAAAAAATTCTCAAATTGCATTCATGTCTGGCGAGAGAGACTTGTGTACCACTATTTGTTTATAGAAAACATGAATAATAAAGCCATCTGTAAACTAGATAACACCTTATCCCTTGTCAGTGTTCCACGTTTTCTTGTACACCACTCACTGGACATATTTCCATGTTGGGAGAGAGTTGTTCTTCGGTTAATAACTTTTGTTGTCCTTGCAAGAAATTGCGGGCTCGATGGTGTAGAGCTGCACCCGACTTGCTATATACCCTTAATCAGGGCATAGGCAGGCATGAGAAATTTTGATATACCTTACCCATGGGGCAAAGAGATTCATGTTGTGGTCCAGGGTCTAATTGACAGTTGTGGCTTGATTGGAATGATGACAAAGCCTATATGGACAAGGGAGGCAGGGGAGAGTCCATTCGTTTGTCCATCTTGCTTGTTTACACAATATATCTTGAGGATTGTCGGACCTTCTAAATTTTACATAATATATAACGGTCAAGGACTCGGAAGTTTTTGAAGAGGTTTAACCTTACCATGGTCATATTCTAGTATTGGTGTTATCTACTACATCTAGGCTCTCCAAATAAATACTACATAGTGATTGACTAGAATTCATTCCAATTTGACGGACCTTGACCTATTTTATCAAGGTCAAATTGTACTTGCAATAGCTCGGGGATCATGACTAGGCTTTCCGAATTAATAAGTACATGTGCAATCAGTGATTTTTATAAAGGATCGTAGACTCTAAATTTCTATTAAGTTTCGGTTTCTGCAGTTAAAAGATGTACACATGCCAAGAGTCTTGTCTCTTTGAGATTCCTATTTTGAAATGAGACTAGGAGTGAGACGCCCTGTTTTCGGAAAAAAAAAAGGGAAAATGGAATTGTTTTTTAAAACCTATCGAACTGCATCAGTGTGGACTTCCAGCTGAAGGACCGTGCAGCAGTGTTTATTTCTAGCCATTAATGCTTTCGTTAGCCCTCTGGCATTGTCATGTAGGTCCTTCCATCTCCAACTTCTTGTTGCCACCATGTCCGGAGAATGACTATGCCTAGCAATACCAAACTTGCATCACACATGCATATGGTCACAGAGCAGAAGCCTATTGAAAATCAGCGAGATCGACTCGTACTTTCAATTTATCATGAAATGATTACCACCATATCTCAAGAATGACTCCCTAGGAGTACCAAACTTCACAGGTGATTATGGTGTTCAAGCAGAAGCCTATAAAATTGGTGAGATTGACCTATTTTTGATACGCCCGCCAAAAGGCGAACGTATTATGTGATGGTGGTTTCCGTCCGCCGTGTCCGGTCTATATCGGGAAATTTTTTTTATTTACAGTTCCAATTTTTGGTGAGTGGATAGCCCACAGGGAGACGATGTGTCGTGTACCAAGATGAAGGTCGAGGTCAGAGGTCAAAGATCACTGGCCTAAAAAACAGGAAATCACTGAAGTGTTCGTGTCCAGTCTTTATCTGTGAATGTTTTCTATCCACAGTTGCAATTTTTTGTGAGTGGATAAACTAGGTGGAGACGATGTGTCTCGTACCGAAATTGAGGTCAGAGGTCAAAGGTCACTGTTGCCTAAAATCAGGAAATCATTGACAGTTTTCTATCTACAGTTCTAATTTTTGGTGGATAGATGCCCTAGGGGAGAACGATGTGTTGCATACCAAATGTAGGTCAAAGATCAGTGTTACCGAAAAATCAGGAAATCCTTAAACATTTTTGAGTGGATTCTATAGGGGGGAAATGAAGTGTCGCATACCAAAAATTAGGTCAAGGTAGGCAGTCAAAGGTCAATGTGACCCCAAAATCGGGAAAATATTAAAAATAACATTTTTTTTGTGTCAGTAGATGCATTGGGGGGACACGATGTGTCACCTACCAAAATGTAGGTCAAGGTCACTGCGACCCCAAAATCATGAAATTGTTAAAAATCATGATTTTTTTAGTCCATTGAGAAATTACGGGGAGCCATTTTGTCATCTACCAAAATTTAGATCCAGTTCAATGGTCAAGGTCAGTGTGACCTAAAAATCTGGAAATCATTAAAATTACAATTTTTTGGTGAGTGGATTCAATAGGGGAAATGAAGTGTCGCATGCCAAAAATTAGGTCAAGGTCAAAGGTCACGGACTCCAAAATCGAGAAATTATCAAAATAACATTTTTTTGTGTCTAGATACATTAGAGGGACACGATGTGTCACATACCAAAATGTAGGTCAACGGTCAAGGTCACTGTGACCCCAAAATCGTGAAATTGTTAAAAATCATGATTTTTTGTGTCTAATGAGAAATTAAGGAGAGCCGGTTTGTCATGTACCAAAATTTAGGTCCAGGTCACTGACCCCAGCATCAAGAAATCTTTAAAAATCGCTTTTTTTTTGTGTTGGTAGATACATTAGGGGGACATGATGTGTCACATAACAAAATGTAGGTCAAGGTCGCTGTGACTCCCAAAATCATGAAATTCATAAAATTTCATGATTTTTTGTGTCCATTGATACATTGAGGGAAGACGCTGTATCGTGTACCAAAATTTAGGTCAAGGTCAAAGTCACTGTGACCCCAAAATCAGGAGATACATCAGAGGGACATGTGTTACATACCAAAATGTGGGTCAAAGATCAAGGTCACTGTGACTCCAGAATCAAGAAATCATTGTCTCATTTTCATATGCCTGTCGAAGACGAGGTCGTGTAATGTGATGTTGCATTCTGTCCATTCAACCATTAACATTTGTTGTCCATGCGATATCTCTAGTTTCAAGGTATGGATTGGTACCAAATTTTGAGCATACCTTGCTGGCATGGCAAAGAGGAGCCATACATTTTGAGATCAATTTGTCAAAGGTCAAGGTTAGTCCCCCAAAACTGAATCAGATTTAGCTGACTATGTGTTGGGTTGGAATATGCAGAGTTCTCTCCCCTACATGTATATGGCATTTGTCCTGTGGAGTTGTCTCCCATGTTTGAAACAGCTACATTTAGTTAAACTGTTGTGAAATGAAAACCATACATTTACTAATTTAACGGGGAGAGGGGTCCTTTATGAACCTGTTTATTAACTAAGAACAAAGGTTTACTTCATCAGTTTCTTCTTCCTTCATGAAAAAATCTCTTGCCTGAAAGGAATCCTTTTGCAGGAAAACTACTATTTTCTTGTATTTGACTATTGTCTATTTCAGTGTGGGATATGTGAGCTCTCGGATCTTGCTTCAAGGTCAACTAGGTACCATGAGTTAAGCCCATTTTAGTTTATCATTCAATATAAGACGTGATATATGTCACATTCTCAGAAGCACAAAATTGTAGACCTTTCTCTGGATTGCTAGCGACCAATTGGAATCCAGTCTATTGAAATTTGGACCAATGTAATTCCAGATATACGGGCGTATATTGAAGCCCCTTGGGCTCTTGTTTTTTTTTCTGTGTCAAATATGTCCATCTCCGGTTGCTTGTTACCACCATATTTCAAGTAGGCCTATGACAAGGCCTAGGCTTACTAAACTTAATGCTAGACAGCTATCAGGTCCTGGATGCTGCCAAAATTGTCCTGGGGGTATTGTCAGTATGTAGTTCATCCATCTTTATACGCCCGCCAAAAAGACTGTTCGTCCGTCCATCAGTCTCTCGTGTCTGGTCTATATCTGGGACAGTTCTCTATCTACAGTTCCAATTTTTGGTGAGTGGATACCCTATGAGAAGACGATGTGTCGCGTACAAAAATGAAGGTCGAGGTCAGAGGTCAAAGGTCACTGGCCTGAAAAACCGGAAATCACCAAAGAGTTCGTGTCCGGTCTATATCTGAACGTTTTCTATCCACAGTTGCAATTTTTTGTGAGTGGATAAACTAGGTGGAGACCATGTGTCGCGTACCGAAATTGAGGTCGAGGTCAGAGGTCAAAGGTCACTGTTGCCTAAGAATCATTGATCATTGATAGTTTTCTATCTACAGTTATAATTTTTGGTGAGTGGATGCCCTAGAGTGGAACGATGTGTTGCATATCAAATGTAAGTCGAGGTCAAAGGTCAGTGTGACCGGGAAATCCTTAAAAAAAATTCATCTTTTGTGAGCGGATTCATTAGGGCGAAATAAAGTGTTGCTTACCAAAAATTAGATCAAGGTCGGAAGGTCAAAGGTCACTGACTCCAAAATCGGGAAATTATTAAAAATAACTTTCTTTTTGTGTCCGTAGATACCTTAGGGGGACACGATGTGTCACATACCGAAATGTAGGTCGAGGTCACTAACCCCAGAATGAAGAAATGAGTTTTTGTGTCCATTGATATACTGAGGGAAGACGATGTGTCATGTTCATGTACCAAAATTTAGGTCAAGGCCAAAGGTCAAGGTCACTGTGACACCCAAAATCAAGAAATCATTAAAAATAACTTTTTTTTGTGGCAGTGGATACATTAAGGGACACCATGTGTTAGACCAAAATATGGGTCAACGGTCAAAGTCATTGTAACCCCAAAATCAAGAAATCATTAAAAGTGACATTTTCATATGCCTGTTGAAGAAGAGGTCATGTAATGCGATATTACATTCTGTCCAGTCATCCGTTAACATTTGTTGTCCATGCGATATCTCAAGTTTCAAGGTATGGATTGGTACCAAACTTCCCCAAAATCAAGAAATCATTAAAAGTGACATCTTCATATGCCTGTCGAAGAGGAGGTCGTGTACGTGTAATGCGATATTGCATTCTGTCCAGTCATCTGTTAACATTTGTTGTCCATGCGATATTTCAAGTTTCAAGGTACATGTATGGATTGGTACCAAACTTTGGGTATACCTTACTCGCATGGCAAAGAGGAACCATATTCATTTAGAGATCAATTTGTCTCAAAGATAAAGGTCACGTCCCCTAAAACTGAATCAAGTTTAGCTAACTTTTTGCGTTAGGTTGGAATATTCAGAGTTGTCTCCCCTACATGTATATGGCATTTGTCCGGTGGAGTTGTCTACCATGTTTGATACATGTAAGAAACCGCTACATTCAGTTAAACTCTTGTGAAATAAAAACCATGCATTTACTAATTTAATGAACTTTATGAACTTTATACTTGTTTATTAACTCAAGAACAAAGGTTTACTCCACATTTTCTTCACATTTTTCTTCCTTCATGAAAATTTTTCTCACCTGACAGGAATCCATTTGAAGAGAAACTACTATTATCTTGTGTTTGACTATTGTCGATTTCAGTGTGGGATATGGGTCCCTGTGCTGTCCGCTCTTGTTTCAAGGTCACCTAGTTACATGTACCAAGAGTTAAGACCATTTTAGTTTATCATTCAATATAAGATTTGAAATATTTTACATTCTCAGAAGCATAAAATCGTAGACCTTTCTCTGGATTGCTAGCTACCAATTGGGATCAAGGCCATTAAACAACCTTGAAATTCGGACCAGTGTAATTCCAGATATACAGGCGTATATTGAAGCCCCTTTCTCGTTTCCAAGATCTCTTTAGAATGACTTGCCCTAGGCACACCAAACTTGCAGTGCACATTCATATGTTCGTGACCCAGAACTCTATTGAATCTGGACCCGATTGGGTGGAAACTTCGGCGGCCATCTTTAATTTATGTGGAACCATTAATCTTGTGTATCTCGGGTACCATTTCGCTGTTCAGTGTGAAACTTGGTATAGATCATCGATACATCAAGAAACTAGTATTAAGGAATGACCGAAACAGTTTCCCTGATCATGTGGAAACATTGGCAGCCATTTTTAATTAATGCCAAATTTTTAATGATTTATATCTCTGATACCATTTAAGTGTTCTATACGAAACTTGGTATACAGCATCGACGTAGCAAGAGACTTGCAATGAATAACCACATCAGTTCCTATGAGTGGCGGGAATGATGGGTGGTCATCTGTAATTTTATTTCAATTTTTGCAAAATCATTAATGATCTCTCACTGATACCATTCAAGTGCTTGATGTAAAATTTGGTATACATCATCGATGCATCAACAGACTTACGATGAATGACAGAACTAGTTCCTCTGATTGGGCGGAAATCTTGACGACCATTTTTAATTTATGCAAAATCATTAATGATCCATATCTTTTATAATGTTCAAGTGTTCAATATGAAACACATCATCAATACTTCAAAGACTTGCGTGTACCATGAATGACACAACCAGTTTCTCTGATTGGGCTGAAACGTACTTGGTGACCATTTTTATTTATTCAAAATCATTATTATTGATCTAAATCTCTGATATACCATTTTAGTGCTTCATATGAAGCTAGATATCATTAATACGCTTCCAATTAATGAAAATCAGTTTCTCTGATTAGGTGGAAAACTTGATTGCCATCTTTAATATATGCATAATCTATACCTTTGGTACTGTTCATGTGTTCGTTGCAAGACTTTGTATACATCAGTCAGCAATACACCAAGAGACTAACACTGAATGACATAACTGTTTTCTCTGATAGGATGAAAACCTTGCCGGCCATTTTTAATTAATGTAAAATCATTGAATTATATATCCTTTGATACTGTTCAAGTGTACTTCGTATACATCATCGACACATCAAGAGACAAGTAATGACTGCCGGTTTCTCTGATTGGACGGAAACCTTGGGGGCCATTTCTAATTGCAAAATTTTAATAATCTGTATATTTGTCACTCGACTGTTTGGTGTTCCAGATGTCTTCAAAGTAGTAAGGTTCAAATGGAATACATTATGAATGGCTGGCGCCCAGAGACAAGGGGTTTTCAGATGCGCAGCTTCGTATTGGGATATGCACCAGGTCAGGTTAATCATTGTTAATTTGTCACCATTTAATTATCTGAAAAATGACTGCCTGGGGGCACCAAACTGGCATGACACAAGCATGTGGTCATAGAGCAGTAGTCTATCGCAGAGTGAGATTGACATATATGGGAGGTCACTGGGTCAAAATTGTTCCTTTTGTCACCTTAACTGCCACAACTCTAGAATGATTATGCCTAGGCTAACTGAGTGAATGAGTGAATAGGATTTAACATCGCTTTCAACATTATTTCACTCGTATCGCGATGAACCAACTAAGCACCATCCAGCCAAGTTGCGTTCCTGCTGCTTCAAAAAAGAAACCTTTGAAGTAACATGGAAACAGACACCCTCCATCTATCCTATAAAACACAGAGGACAGCACACAAGACACAGGATGCTTAAATGGTGCAATGAAGACAGTATTACAGTGCTAGACATCACTTCATCAAGTTCCTGTTGCTTCTCGAAAAAATGCATTGAAGCAACAGGAACCCGTGCCCACCGGTCACTCACTTGGGTTTGGAGTATGGTCATCCTTAGCATATGCCCTTGCAATTGAGCTGAGGGGCCACCCTGGATTTGGCTTCTAATCCGATATGGTGGCCAATCTCCAAAATGGCCACCGTTAGCCATTGAATATAATGCTTTTCTGCTCAAAATAAATTTTAAAACCACAAAATATGATTTTATTTTGGTCGTATGTTAGGGAATGCAAAATTAGTTAATTTTGGAATGATTTGCCATTGGTCTCGAAATGCAATATGACGATCGAAATGGCGGTCAAAATCCAAAATGTCTGCTAAACCCTACTGAATCTCACTTTCACACTTATTTTGGCTGGAAAATCTTTTGTGCCATAAAATAAAAGGACTAATCAAATCTCTTTATTTAGATTAATTTTTAGTCGACAACAAATGCAATATGGCTACTAAAATCCAAAGTGGCCAGCAAAATTGAATTGGATAGCTGCCATTTGACGAATTGGATAGCTGATTGTGACGTCTTCGGTAGTAGAGAAACTAGTTTCGTCTCGCAGTTATTGATGAATAAGAAGTCTCCTGGCCATGGTGTGATTGTGACTTCAGTAGTAGGGAAACGACAGTTTGAGATGTGTGTTGTGTGTGTGGAAAGCGGGTATATGTGGACCATACTAGGCACAGTATCCAGGCCATCTTGTGACTCAAGTCATGATGTGCAGTTGAAGGAGAAGTGCAGATACAGATGGATGAAAACTACACCCATATACGCTGACACATTGGGTAACTAGGAGATGCATGTAGACTCCGGAGTGTAGCAAGAGAAAACAGGTCCTATGACCGTGACTTTGTCAGTAGTAGAGAAAGCATAAATACGGTCAGATATGTGTGCAGTTGGGACTATGCGACTACATCCCTATAGTAGTGAGCATGTAGGGTGCAGGTGTTGTCTTGAAGTTCTCAGGATGTAGACTACTATTGGTGTAGTTTTGATTGGAAGTGACATGATGGTGCACATGCGTAGTCGGGGAGTAGTAGAGAAAGAGGGCATTGTAGGGACACGCAAGGGCATGTTTGAGTGATAGATGGGCCATCATGATTAAATGAGACGTGCATGAGGGTGCGGGCGATACCGTGGGCAAAAAAAGTGGGCAGGGCATGATGGGTCTGTTTAACCTGGCAGAGTTACCTCCCCCTGAGTACAGTACATCACACTCAACTGGTTTGGTGTGTTTACATTTCTCATATTCTATTGTCCATGTATCAGACACATGGTCGGCCGTCTTCGTGTTTGTCTAATCAGAAGCCACCATTTACGAATCAACCCTTGTGTTAAATCAATCTTCGGCGATGTACGTTCGCTCTTGTTGTGTTCAATGGCCGTCCATTTGTTCTGGTTCATCCCTATTAGTGTTTGGGCAGTCGAGAATACTGTATCAGCAACATGTCCCGGAACAGCTTTTTCGCATCTCGACCGCTTTTCTGAGGTTCTGTTTGCAATAACCCCATATCCTCTGCCAAGTGATGCTTGGTCTTCATAATGAAGCTATCCCGAGGTCCATCATGCAGACCAAGCGTCACTTGGATTTGAAAATGGGGTTTACTCAGCATTTTGCTGAGAAGCAACAGGAACTTGATAATGTGATGTCTAGCACTCTAATATCACTTGTCTTTATTGCACCATGTAAGCGTCCTGTCTGTGTCTTGTGTGCTGTCCTCAGTGTTTTATAGGGTGGATGGAGGGTGTCTGGTTCCATGCTGCTTCAAAGATTTCTTCTTTGAAGCAGCAGGAACGCAACTTGGCTGGGTGGTGCATAGTTGGTTCGTCGCGATATAGCTGAAATATTGTTGAAAGCGACGTTAAAGTCTATTCACTCACTCGCCCTACACGCTTAAAACTAAAGTGTCGAAACTTACTCGTAAAGTGTTGAAATAACCCTTTTAGTGCATCCACAGGGACAACACTTAAAGAGCAGTACCTGTGGACACACTTAAAGGGTTATTTCAACACTTTACGAGTAAGTTTCAACACTTTAGTTTTAAGCGTGTAGTTTTGCAATCCACACTAGAAAAAGCCCATAGGCTGGTTTCAAAATGAAGTGGGGAGAGCAGGGTGATTCGATCACCATCAAGGCAGAACTCGCAATGCGAGCGCCAAAAATAAATTCTAGAACAGGCCATGAAAAGAGGAAATAAAATGATCCCATTACGTTTTGGAGAACCTACGAGCACAATTATCGATTTCGCCTGAAGCACATGGTCGCATATACATTTTTATGCACGTGTGACACAAATGGCCGCCGATATCGATAGAAAATAAACTAAACAGATATCAAATTCAATTTTTCCACAAATAGAGCGTTAAATACATGTATGTACTTTTCAGCCCATCTGGTGACCTAGAAATCAAATTTTGCGCTTCGACTTCACACAGTTCTGAATATGGCCAAGGCTCATTCCGATTAATCGTGACTGCCTAGTAAGAACATAGCCAAGTTGACATGGCTTCATTCGTTCCTACTACGCCATGATGCCTGTCAATGAACTTACATGTACACTCCGGGATCACACGGCTCCATAGGTCCTTCGGCTCTATCCGGCAGTAAAACAACAGTAGTAGGGAGCCGTGATTTCGACGTCCCTTTTTCTGGCGCACGAAAGTAGCGCAGGTTATTTGCCTATGTTAAATGGCTAGAAATGGCAAATTGGGAACCCTCAAAATTACGGTAAGGGAGGTAACTCTTGATGCCCGTGATGATTTTTGACATATGCCTGGTTATCTCCCCTGATTCGCACATTTGCATCTTTACGGGGAATGCCTGTATGGGAATACGGGCGTGTGTATTCCTCCGCGGGAATGCGGTCTGGCGGTGATGCGGTCGCGGAAAAAAAGCTTCAAATACGCTGCATGGTCCGATTGGGTCGAGTGAGGTATCAAAGTGAAGCATTCGTGAAGGGGCATCCAGTCATGGGTGGGTGCATGTAAAATTAGGATTTTTTTCCCGAAACTATAAAAAGCGGAACACGGACTTTACCCCTAAAATAGGGGAAAACACCTATCAACCCTAGCCAGAGGGGCTAATATCGGTCTCCGGGTTTATTGGGACCTGCCTATCAAGTCAATGGGGTGGGTGCATGTAAAATTAGGATTTTTTCCGAAACTATAAAAAGCGGAATACGGACTTTACCCCTACAATAGGGGAAAACCCCTATCAACTCTAGCCAAAAGGGCTAATATCGATCCCCGGGCTTATCGGGGCCTGCCTATCAAGTCTATGGGGTGGGTGCATGTAAAATTAGGATTTTTTCCCGAAACTATAAAAAGCGGAATACGGACTTTACCCCTAAAATAGGGGAAAACACCTATCAACTCTAGCCCAAAGGGCTAATATCGGTCCCCGGGCTTATTGGGGCCTGCCTATCCAGTCAATGGGGTGGGTGCATGTAAAATTAGGATTTTTTCCCGAAACTATAAAAAGCGGAACACGGACTTTACCCCTAAAATAGGGGAAAACACCTATCAATCCTAGCCAAAAGGGCTAATATCGGTCCCCGGGCTTATTGGGACCTGCCTATCAAGTCAATGGGGTGGGTGCATGTAAAATTAGGATTTTCCCCCGAAACTATAAAAAGCGGAACACGGACTTTACCCCTAAAATAGGGGAAAACCCCTATCAACTCTAGCCAAAAGGGCTAATATCGGTCCCGGGCTTATCGGGGCCTGCCTATCAAGTCAATGGGGTGGGTGCATGTAAAATTAGGATTTTTTCCCGTAAATATAAAAAGCGGAACACGGACTTTACCCCTAAAATAGGGGAAAACCCCTATCAACTCTAGCCAAAAGGTCTAATTTCGGTCCCGGGCTTATCGGGGCCTGCCTATCAAGTCAATGGGGTGGGTGCATGTAAAATTAGGATTTTTTCTCCGCGGACAGAAAGTAGTCTCAGTGGGTTTTTCCCACAATGTCGTGGGTGATCAAATTCTCTGGCAATCTCCGGCAATCTTCAGGAGCGAGAGGGGTCCCTAGTGTACCGATTGGGTTGTATGAGATATCAATGTGAAGCATTCGTGAAGGAGCATCTGATGGGATGGGTGTGGGCTTGAAATATCGTCATTCTGCGCATGCGCGGTAGACCAAGGGTATGGAAATAGCCGTTTTGGGGTCTAGGGCAGCCACTAATGGACCGATGGGGTCGAGTGAGGTATCAATGTGAAGCCTATGTCAGGGGGCATCCCACTGGGTGGGTGTGGGTTTGGAATATCGTCATTCTGCGCATGCGCAATAGACCAAGGGTATGGAAATAGACGTTTTGGGATGTAGGTGAGCCCCTAATGAGCCGATGGAGATGAGTGAGGTATTAATGTGAAGCCTATGTGAGGGGGCATCCGATTGCAGGGAGTTCTGGGAAAAGGGTGTGGAAATAGACGTTTTAGGGTTTAGGTGAGCCCCTAATGATCCTATGGTGTCGTATGAGGTATCAGTGTGAAGCTGTCGTGAGGGAGCATCCGCCTGGGCCAGTGTGTCGTTCTTTTCACTAAAACTACCTCCGAACACAGAAGAGTTCCAATGTTCCCCTTAGCATATCGGTCCCCGGGCTTATCGGGGCCAATCGTAGTTACGCCTTAACGCTCTAACATAACGCCATGACGCCATGATATAGACCGGAGAGAGAACAACAACAACAACAAGGATGACACTTGAGAGAACAACAACAACAACAAGTTTTTTTTCATATAGTTTATTTTTCCCAATGTTACATCATACCCACGCTGCGGGAGCCGCGTTGGGTATGCTTACAACTCAAAAAGACTCTTGCCCAATCAGAGGCCACCATTTGCATCTGTCGTATTCGTTCCTGTCCGTTAGATTCTTGTCCAATCAAAAGTCTCCATTTCAGAAAGTTCCATCTTTGCTCGGTGTGACCTAAGCGTCGTCGGGCAGGCCTGGATATTCTTCGGGCAGCATGTCCTGAAACAGTTGTTTGCGCATTCTGATCGCATTTTCCAGGGCCTCGATGGGTGGTAGCCCCATAGCCTCTTCCAAGTGACGCTTGGCCTTCATGATGGACCTGTGCGCGGGGTCGCCTTTCATTTCAAGCGGTAGTAAGGTATACTGTTCATAGATCGCCATGGCTGTTTTCCTGATGCGGGGCCGCATTTGAGTGTACGTCTGTTGTAAATTATCCTCTCCGGCGTCCTCGATCGCTGCAGCGTAAGTATTGATAGCTGCTGTCACAGTACGATCCCAGAAGGTAGGTTCTGCCTCACTTTCCACGGACGTAGGCTGACTATCTGAGGTCAAGCTCTCCGTATCACTAGATAGACTCTCAGCAATCTCTTTTTCGGTATCAGTCGATACACTCTCAGCAGTCTCTGTATCAGCATCCGCCTCAACGGACTCCTCGGAGTCTTCAATCCCATGTATATTTTCTGGTGTCGCATCATATCGTAATGTCTGGTGAACGTGCGTTCGCACTCAGAGCAAGTATAAGCCATGTTGACGGTTGAACGTCGACTGTGCGTGTTTTTGGAAATACGCTCGCTTTTATAGAGAGTAACGCCCATCAACGCTTAGCTTAACGCTTCAACGCCCTGGTGAATTAGCTCAGAAGCTCTGATTTCCATGGAATTGACACCAATTCATCGAAATGCAGTGACGCCCGTCGTTACGACTTAACGCCCGTCTCAACGCCTTATCACACTTTCTTAATGCTTTAACGTCGTTTAATGATGCGTTCGAACAAATATTTCTTTTGTGCTATTGCTCTGACATACGCCGCTTTCCAGTTCATGCCCGAGGTTTCCAACATCGACGCTGTTCTTTCAATTTCCATATGGACTGGGTCCTTATCCAACAATTTCATATGGGTCAGTAAGTCGGCATACCGCTGACGTAAAGCCCGTCGTAGTCTGGGTGCCAATCTGTTATGGGCTAAAATTGCGGCTTCCTCTTTCGAATACCCTTTGCGTTGAAACTTGTTTTCTGTGACCTCCAACATCTCGCCCATGCATCTCGGCGTCCATATTTTCTTTGAACAAATCCTCCCATAGCCTCGAGTTCACATTATGTTCTTCAACCTCGGGTTGGTCCTTCACGGTTGGGTGATATTGCGGGACTGGTGGTATGAAGAAGGCCCGCTGTACGGGGGTGGGTTGCTGCTTCACCAAATGTGGACTCGGTGGATGGTGTAGGGGCTGTGGTGATCCCTCGCCGGGCAGCAGGTGGGTCGTCAGCCGGCGATCTTCGGGGGTATGGGCTTTTAAATCTACGAACAGGTAGCCGTACGGACGACTTGTCGCTTCTTGAAACGCCTGCATGAAATGGTCGATGTTCTGAGGATAAATTCGACTACCAAACACACGAATTTGTGCTCTGTCGATGGAGTTGGAGAACAACACAAAGTATTGGCAGTTCAAGGCAATATCTCTGGACGCCTTCCCTTGAGGAAAGAGATTCTGGGTCAAATAGACGACGGACAGATTGCGATGATGGGACCCTTTGGTGAATAGGTCGACGATTTTCGAATTGTCCTTGGCCGCACTCATCAGATCATCTAGCACTACCACGTTGGTCTGCTCGGGGTCAAAGTAATACGGTTCGTCTATGTCATGAGGAATCCCTGGAACGAAACTCACATTCTGTAATCGCGTAGTTTCGTAGGCGGGCTGCCATTGGCTATAACACCAAACAACACGTGTCGGAGCTGGGGTTGCCACACCTTCCTCTAAGAACTTCATTACCCAGGGCGTCTTTCCACATGCCGTAGGGCCGCTCACCGTCATCGCATAGGGATGCTCTACTGCACTTGTTGGACCTATAGCGGAACTCGGCGGTGTCTCTTGGTTGTGTTTGCCTTGAATGTGCCT
>JAVTVY010053276.1:0-25406 GCA_036873755.1 Hanleya hanleyi | reverse complement strand
GAAGGCAAACAAATTATGTGTATCCACGGCCAAAGTCTCGTCGAGTGATCGTATTCCCTTCGTCCTGATTGTTTTGTCCTGTGGCTGTAAACACGATCAGGTAGCTCCGCACATATTGATTGTGACCAAAATTCGGTTGTAAGGGTCGGGCATGGATTTGATGGCCAGTCACGTGCAGTGCCACAAAATTGATGTTGAAATGTTGAAAGTGGAACGGATTCTCACTCCAGTTCCCAATTAAACTGGTGTTGGCCACACACGCCAGGGTAAGACGTTTAGGCAGATCCCCTAGAAATAAATTTTCTCTGTTGGCCATCATAGTACCCGTTAGCACAGAGAACACCTTGGTCTGTACGCATCGGATGGGGTACAGGGCTGCTTTTTTCGATAAGGCTTCCATTTGACTCACCAGCACCCCAGGTTGCAAATCCACGGTACGGACAAACAGGGCTGCTTCTTCTATGATGACCTTGTAATTGGGGAAATCTCCGCCTGCCATCAAGGCGAAGGTGGATGGGGAACGGATCAACTTGATCTTGATGGATACGCCGTTCATCAGGCAGCGGTCTTGCAGGAACAGGTCGGCGTGCAGTCGGCCCATCATATCGACGAAGTTGCTACCGGCTGTAAACCTCTTGCGTTGCGAGAACCCCGCATTTTGAATGTTGGTCGAATCTATTTCTCCCGGCGTATCCTTGTAGTACAGTGGGGCTGACAAGTGTGTTTTTTGGCATCTTAGGCTCGGCACGGGTATGTTTTGGTGGACGTACTGATGAGTTTATCGTTCAGACTGATATCCACCTGTTTGAACATAGAGTGCTGCCAGAAATTCACTGGGGCTACGGCCGCATCGTTGTCGATGTCCGTCCCGTCTCCTTTCACCACTTTAGCTTTCACGTAAAGGTACGTGTGGGCTAAATGCAGGTAGGCCGTATCTTTGTTTCCAATGGTAAATTCGAGCGACCCCGTTCCCGTAAGGCTAGCCAGGGCACGATGTTCTACCCAACGACCTTCGGCGACACTGGTCTGTGTGGGTGGAATAGTCCACAAATCCAATTCACTGTTGGTAGAAGGACACGACTCGGAGTGAATGAATGCCATATTTAAGAAAAGATATCCTTGGTCTTCTGGGGTGTGCGTCGTCGGTGGGTCGATCGTCGACTGGTGCGCGGTCTCGGTGGTACAGGTCTTTTATTCCCTATAGTGCGTTGTGCTTTGACGACCAAGACGCCTCCTGCTTCTTGAGCTCGTCGTTTCAATGCTTCTCGGACGGGGACACCGCTGAACGCATCTCCCAGGGCTTGCACCCCACTTCGGACCGCTTGTTTGCCGACAGCTTTTACCCCACGCATTACCAGGGGCATACACTTTTTGACAATACTCCCGTGTATGTTGCCTAGCCCGAGACCTCGTTGCATGCGTGCACAGCTAAAGACCTGATCTCCACCTCCCGTTTGTTTCTTGTAATATTCTGCATAGCTGACCGTATGGCACTGATAAGGCAAGTACATTATACGAAGTGAGGAGAACGTGCTTTTCCGAAATGAAGTGTCAGCACCACTTTCCCTCGTACGAATGCGACCGGGCGTCCCGTGTCATCTCTTATATCCACCGTGATAATGTTGATATCGGTGTGTCGTACGGGTAGGTAGAGCGTGTGGTTGAAACTCTGGGTGACTTGATCTCCATACTTGTTTCTAATGGGGACCACCCGTAACAGAGGTGTGTTGACATCTCCGACAATGCGGTTGTCGACCACATCCGAGTATACGTAGAGTCCGTACATACCCACCTTCATATCCATCGTGATGTGGGCTTTGTCGGCGGTGGGGCCAGCGTACCCGTCTTGATCGAGACCCAGCATTTACTGTAGGGTAGGACTGATTTCGACACTCACGCTGAGACTGAGAGTGAGACAGGCCTTGTCGTTGTGTGGGTTGTAATCGAAGTCCACATGATTTTTGAAGGGAAAAGTTTTTATGGGGTTTGAAGTATTCGTGACCTCCCGTAGAGACTTATAGAGTATCATACTTCTCAGCGCCCCCATGAACTCCTTGGGGATATCGTATTGGCCTTCGGGTAGGATCAGTCGGGTTTCTTTCCCTTCGTAGGTCACCTCGTACCACACTTCACCGGCTCGCACGTTGTACCACGAGTAAGGGTATTGGATATCCACGAGTCCACATCCCCAGCGTCCAGGTAAATGCAACGGTTGCGGTAACTGGGTCACGTACATGGCCAAATTGTTGTCAGGAAACACATCGAGCGAACTGTTACTGGGCAACGTGAGGTAAAACATGACGACTGACTCCCCTCCATTTTATAGCGCCTTTTCCCTTATAGGGTCCCTCAATCCACAAAGACTTTCTCCCGGGGTGTCCGTCTCGACCGACGTAGTAGAGTTCGAGGCGAAGTTCGAAGTGAGCGTGGAGAGCCTCTGTTCCAGTGAGGTAACATAGATCGGGCACGCCGTATTGTTTGCCGTGAGGGTGTTTTGGGAGGTGTCAAAGGTATCATGGGGTCACGACGGATTTCCTGCATCCACAGCCAGCGTTGAGGATTCCCCACCAATTCTCGAGGGACGTGTGTGTCTTTCAACTCTTGAGCAAAGACTTCCCAGACCGGTGGATCAGAGTGTTTGCGAGAGCGCACCGTATCGTTGATCAGATCGGTGATATGGGACCCCTTTGACCACTCGGTTTCGAATAAGCAGTTCTCCCTGGTCGGTCCAGCCCATATCAGGATTCTGTTTCACCCGGTCCAACAATAAATGGGCCTTGGTCTTAAACGCCTTAGGGACACTGGCCAACACTTCATCTTCGAGGTAAGGTGACCATGATGATGATGATGATGATGGTGGTGGTGGTGTTGTTGGACTACTACTACCCCTATATTGGTCCATAAACGTCTTGTAGCGGTTCAGGGTATGATGTTAGAGTTGAATTGTCTCGTGATCAGTCAGTCGGCGCTGTAGTATGCTATTCATCTCTTCACCGAGGGACTGGAGCTGTTGCACCGTGGCAGGGACAGGGTAGGGCGATTGCAAGCTTTGTAAAAGCCGAGGTTAGACGAGGACCATATTTTTCGTGTGGTTCATTGTCGGCCTAATAGTCCGCCCAATATCAGTCCCAACACGGAAGCGGCCAATGGTGCTAAGATGGCCCCGAGAAAGCCGCCTTTCTGTAAAACCTTTTTCTTTTGTGTTTGAGAGACCCGCTTCTGGACCAGGGTTCGAAGACCTGTCTTATGCTTGGCCAACTTGGTCTTCTGAGCCGGAGTAAGTGGTACGTTGCCTTTTAACAGGTTGTCTCCGATCTCGCACAGACAGCGTACAAGGTCAGGGTCTGCACTGCGTACAATGGCTCGGACCAACTCGAGTGGGGCCGTCTTCAATACGCGGAGCGTCGGGGCGTGCTTCCGTACTCGCGCAGGCATCATGTACAACTAATGCCAGAACCCACAACCCTGCCCTTTTTATCCTTTTGCGGGCTACCTCCTGAATATTCTTTCACTTCAGAGACAAAGTCAAGCATGATGTTATATTAATTCTTTTATTATCCCCATCATCAAGCACACACCCCAGCTGGGGGAGCCACTGTGGGTGTGTTTACATTATTTTTGCATGTACATGTGGTGGGTCTCTCCGGGAAAGATACCGGTCCGTAGTCGAAGGTGGTCGGGGGTGGCTTGCTTCAGGTCGAAGAGTATATACTCGTGCTGAGGGGTTGTCGCATCTTTAAAGGCTTCCAACGCAAACGGCGTTCGGTCGGGGCACATCTGTCTCGCCAGGAGCAGCAGTTGAGTGGTATCTCTCGGGTTTTTGAAGACCACCAGGTAGTGGGCATTTAAGCTGATGTTCCGATGTTCTTTGCTTTTACTGAACAGATTCTGCACAATGTAGATGATGCTGTGACGTCGATGATGGCTGCGTTTGGTAAAGAGTTGGGTGACCCGATCATCCAGAACCACCAAGGTGTCCGGTTCCAAATCGGCAAGGTTGGGTAGCCCTTCCATGAACGTGATGTGGGGCATTGCTGCATATGCCGTTGCCATTCTCGGGCAATGGGTGGGGTAATCATGCTGTCGGCGTGTTGAAGTAGTTTCTGGACGAAATGTATTTTGCCGGAACCCGTCGGTCCTGCGATGACGCAAGTGAAGGGATGTTGCCACCGGGGGTCCATGGTTGGAGGTGTATCCGCTGTCGTGGTAACCCACTCTTGTAAATTTGGTACGAGTGAAATGGGGTGGTGGTGGGTACAACAACAACGTCGGTCGCCGTTGTCGATGGGCCTTTACTGTGAGGGATGAAATTGGGTGTACTTGGTGTTGGTGTTGACCTAAACTGTATACTCGGTGAGGAGCTCGATGTGGACTGCATACTCGGTGTGGCGGTGGTGATGACTGATCACGGGGTTGACTGGTGTAGAGAAGGTCTGTAGACTGGTTTGACTGCCACTGACGGCTGGTGTTCTAGGTTGGTTAAGTAGAATGCTGAGGTAGGCTACGTCGTAAAACACACCCCCGTACAACACACCCAGCAGGGTTAGGAATGTCATCACAAAGCCCACTTGCGCTTTGCGCGTTTTGGGAGACGCTGTGTTCAGAGCCAGCTGCTGTTTGTCCATAGCACCGTGTTCATGGTCGAACGTGGAATGAAGGATGATGGTAGTGGTGTCTGGTTTTGTACTCGTTTCACCTGGTTGGCCGCGACCCAGGAGTTGAAGGAACTGGGCCAGCCTTGCCATTTGACGAAATGAAACAGATTGCCACGTCGACGTTCCGTTTTCACGGTGTAGTAGTCTTGCTTTGTTTTTTACGACAGGCTGTAATTCCGTCTCGTAAAACGTCCCTAGCAACGGTTCCCCTTGAAGATCTTCCAGTTCATAGACTTGCTGCTGTCGGGTTAGGCGGCGTTTAATGACGAAGTGCTCATCGCTCCAGTTGGGAAGGTAACTTTTCTCGAACTTGCCCTTGACTTTACTGATCCGTACAGGGTCCCCGACCTTGAAAACCTTCTTCGGCGTTCGTTGCGATTGTATGGGGTAGAAAACACGCCGAACTTGGACTTCATTGCGTTGGGTCACGGTAATGGGGGCTCTCTGTATACTCCGGTGATAGGCGCGATTGTAACCACTCACAAGTTTCACAACATCGATGTACCGCCTTGTGTTCTTATAGGTGAAATATTTATACATGCGGCCTTTGAATGTCCTGTTGAACCTTTCCACAACGGAAGCTTTGGTCTCGTTGTAGGTGTGAAAGAAAAAGACCTTCTGGGCTTTCAGAAACTGTTGGAACGGTCTGTTGAGGAATTCCGTGCCTTCGTCGGTTTGCAAATACAAGGTCCGTGTAACCTTGCACAGTTCAATTTTCGTTTTTCGTTTTTGCTTTCTCAAAATCAAAAATTGAAATTTGACCGTCAATTTTCAATTTTCGTTTTTTGTTTTTGTGTTCTGAAAATCAAAAATTGAAATTTGACCGTCAATTTTCAATTTTTGATTCTGGGATTACAAAAACAAAAAACGAAAATTGATATTTGACGGTCAATTTTCAATTTTTGTTTTTCGTTTTGCTTCACGCAAAAATGAAAATCAAATATTGAAAATTGCCTCAACTTGTCCGTTTTTCGTTTTTTGATTTTAACTTTGACGTATCTATGTTAAGTTCGCATGTGGACGGGTTATCATGTCACTTGCGGTACGACGAGTAGAATAGAAAACGCAAATCGTGTCGTATAAGAGGTGTGGAGCGTGAGAGGCATGTGGCTCACCAGGCCATCCTCGGGAACCAGTGTATTGATCTTGTATTGCCTTGGCTGATTGCACACGGTAGTTTTGGATAAAAAAAAGATCAAGGGGTATCCTCTAAATCAAACCAATTATTCAACAGGTTCAACTAGCTCATTACTCCAATCCACTAGCTTGACGGTTTGAGATGTGACATCGCTGGCATAACTTTGATGTCAGGCTGAAATCGACATCGAGAGTCAAGGCAAAAACCGCCGGCTTGGGATACCGACATGCTAATTCAAAATAACCTCGGGGGATGAAATGTTCGAGATTGAGGCAACGACTCAAGAACTCACTCGAATCACCAAAAATGGCCAGGTAAACCCTGTGCGGGGATAGCCTATAGTGTTGGACCCTTCTACGGAGGGCCAATGATAGGCTGATGCAGCAACAACAACATTTTCCCAGTTATACGCCAGATTTTGAAATCGAAAACGATGCCGCGCTATGTCATCGGTCAACTGAGACAGTCACGTGGTTGTGTATGAAGATTGGGGTGGCTCCTATAAATAGTGATCCAATGAAAATGCTCGCCTTAGTTTAAAATGGCGGAGACGAATGACCAATCTCTGAAGGGGAGACAGCTGGAACAGTACACTATCGCTGTCTGTTAATATCTTGAATTAACAGAGAGTACTAACAGAGAGTACTACAGTCTATGTGCGGGGATTCACGATTTACCTGGACTTGTGAAGATGCACCAGACAGGTCTGGATATGTGGCATCCCGCTGTTCTCAATGGTTATTGGCCTTGAGGCCTGAGCCAATCAGAACGCAGTCTTAGATTTTCTCATTTCTAAAATAGATGTTTAGAGCGCTACTCAAGCGAACAGCATTCATGCAGACAACCGCTATTTGCTATTGATTTGAAATATAGTATTTATAAAGATACCAACAAAGATTTAATACCAATAAGAGTAAGCATGCGGCCCGTAAACCACCATTTCAAACAAGCACACAATCGCCACGTTTGATGTCAGACGTCTGAATGCTTCAACGCTTCAGGTCCAATCTTCATTCTCTATTTTTGGGACCTGGATCGTTGGAGCGTTCAGATGCTCGTCAACGTTCAGCGTCAAAAACGCTTCAACGCAAGTGTGGGTGTCAAACGTTTCAACGCATCGACGTGGGAAGTTCCCTTGGGGGTTATGATTAGGCATCTTCATTTTATTCAGCCAATTTCTACGTTCCCACTTCGAACCTGCCTTGATTTATCTGACCCCTTCAGTGTTCAAAATCCGAGGTGTAAATTTCACCTACTAACGACAGAAGAACCAATCAGAACGCACACATCGATTGCGAATGAAGTCAC
Source organism: Hanleya hanleyi (assembly GCA_036873755.1). Lineage (NCBI taxonomy): Eukaryota > Metazoa > Mollusca > Polyplacophora > Lepidopleurida > Hanleyidae > Hanleya > Hanleya hanleyi. The sequence goes on along the minus strand of JAVTVY010053276.1, from coordinate 18,305 downwards.
GTTGAGTGACATCATCCTCTATTAGCGGCGTGTTTCCTCCTAATAAGGTGCCCACTAATTAGGTCAGCCAATCAATAACGCTCTTGTGCGACTCATTTCGAATTTCAAATGTTTTCGAGGTCAGTGACGTCTCGTGTCTATTTATAAGTTATTTGAACATTGAAGGGGTCCAGATATATCAAGGGAAGTTCGAAGTGGGAACGTAGAAATTGGTTAGATAAAATGAAGATGTGATTAGGGTACATTAGGGTGACGGTCATATCTTGAACGCCGCTATGAGATTCGCCCCTGTTTTCGTCCGGATGGGAACCACCCACGCATACTTTGACAGGATATCGATGCACGTCAAGATATAACGATTCACATCGTTGTGTCTGGCAAAGGCGCTCATATCGGTGGCCGAGTGGTCTAAGGCGCTTCGCTGGTGACCGCTAGCCTCACACCGCTGAACCGGCACGGGTTCGAGCCAAGTTGGTCCATGTGTGAAAGTTTGTCAGTTACTTGCCGAAGGGCGGTGGTTCTTCCTCCACCAACCAAACTGACTGTCACCATATGAGTGAAACAAACTTGAGTGTGACATAAGCCAAATTCCCTCCCTCCCTCCCTCATATCGACCAAATCCGCTCGCCACTGGGCATCTAGTCCACCAACGATGACCCGGTTCTGTAGAAAATGGCGGCGGGCACCTCGATGTAAGGTATAGGTGTCTTGTTTTTTTAACCAATCTCGGACTTGGGCACGTTGTATCCCCTTGGGTTTGGCCGCTCGGTAGAGTTCCGACAATGCACTATACGCAGCCGGACTGTCGGGACTGTAGTATAAGTTATCCAACACATTCTCCCAGCGCTTCATGGTGACAAATGATGATGGACCCTGGCTCTATCGTTTATTTTATAACGGGTATATCTTGGGCCAGGGTCGGAGTTTCTTTCTGATTTTCTTCATTGGCTTCTGCCAGCACATCGTCCATGGCGAATGACCAGTCCAACTCGTCTGATGACGGCTCTTCCTCCGTAAACACTTGATCCACATCTGCCACGGCATGTTCCAATGCAGACCATAGAACAGGGTGAAGGGTAACATGCACTGTATCCCCATCTAGCCGAACCAATTGAGCAAAGAAGGGGCCGCGTCGGACGCACACATTGTGACACAAGTGGATGAGGTCGCCGTCCAGTTCACGGATTTGATATTTTTGGAACATCATGATGTCTTGCCGGCATCATTGAAAACTGTTGACCGCTTCTCTCTTGCAGGAAACAAGCCTATGTTTATGTATACTATGATTGCCTTTTGAATTTGGTGCTAATACTGTTATGTGGAAAATGGAATAGGTCTTTGGATTATGGACGCGGATATTCTCTAATGGACGACGGCTGGATTATGAATGACGGACTAGACGCTTGTAACCAGACAACACCCGTTTGAATTTTGTCCAGCCCTCCCGGGACAGACGAATGTGAGCCGGATGCGGTTGTGTAGGGTCCGCATCACAGATGTCTCCCACCTCCTCCATGATATCGTCCTTATCCGCATAGACGTACAGGAAGACCTTGGGGGTCAAGCAGAGAAACGCCCGTATTATATCCCCCGTCATGGTCAGTACGTGAATCGTACAAGATTTGACTATCACCATCGAGTCTACTCTGTCGAGGACCGCTTTTGTGAACTCTTTCAGGATCTGACGTCGCCCCTCGTTGTCGTTGCCATCTCCAAACATGGACCGAACCACTGCTCTGTAACCCGTGAGTGAATTAACCACGGTCTCATGCTGTAAAATGCTAGTCGCATAGGGATGGGTCTCCGTCATGGCTCTGCAACAGTAGGAATGGAAGGTATGGGGTCCAGTGGGCCGTGTTTTATAGACCATGTCACACATGCGCGCCTATACGTAGCTCTACGGGTGTAGTCCGTGATAAGTACTATTCTGATTGGTTAATCCAAAAAGAGAGCAACAACAGCACCAACAATGGCAACAACAACAACAACAACAAAGATTACAGGTCAATCCTCTTATTAGCCCCTCCATCATAGCACATCCACGTTGGGGGAACCGCTATGGGTGTGTTTACAATTCACTTATGCTATTGTCTATGGTGGCTGATAGCTGCCATCGCATTCGCGCCCTCGCGACCTGTAAATTTGCAAAAATTGTAGGGGCGCGAGTGGCTCAATACTGCCATGTTCGCGCATTCGCGGGGTCGCGATTGCGAGAATGCGCGAACACGCGAACGAGCACCGTTCGCGCGCTACTGGTGCTGGTTCGCGCGCGAATGGTACCGTTAGCGTGTCGCGCGATGGCGCCCTTAAAAATGGCGAGATCGCGCGACACGCGAACGAGCGCCATTCGCGCGCGAACGAGCACCATTCGCGCGTTCGCGTGTCGCGCGATCGCGCCCTCTTTGAAGGCGCGATTGCGCGAACACGAGAAGACGCGAATGGTGCTCGTTCGCGTGTTCGCGCGATCTCGCAATCGCGACCCCGCGAATGCGCGAACGGTACCGTTCGCGTGTTCGCGTGTCGCGCGATCGCGGGGTCGAGATTGCGAGATCGCGCGAACACGCGAACGAGCACCATTCGCGCGTTCGCGCCTTCCGGTTCAGTGTTTGCGCATGTGCGGAAATTATGCCCAGGGACCATCTCAAGCAGACTATGTGTATTGAATCTTGGAACTACAAAATTAGATTATTGTGTTACGTTAACGTTATTAGCCTATTTCAGCTCACAATAATCAAATATGTGCGCGACAGATGCTAGGTCCGTGTAACCTTGCACAATTCAATTTTCGTTTTTCGTTTTTGGTTTCTCAAAATCAAAAATTGAAATTTGACCGTCAATTTTCAATTTTTGTTTTTTGTTTCTGTAATCTCAAAATCAAAAATTGAAATTTGACCGTCAATTTTCAATTTTCGTTTTTTGTTTCTGTAATCTCAAAATCAAAAATTGAAATTTGACCGTCAATTTTCAATTTTTGATTCTGGGATTGCAAAACCAAAAAACGAAAATTGATATTTGACAGTCAATTTTCAATTTTTGTTTTTCGTTTTGCTTCACGCAAAAATGAAAATCAAATATTGAAAATTATCTCGACTTGTCCGTTTTTCGTTTTTTGATTTTAACTTTGACGTATCAATGTGAACTTCGCAAGTCGACGGGTTATGATGTCACTTCCGGTAGAATAGAAAACGCAAATCGTGTCGTATAAGAGGTGTGGATCGTGAGAGGCATGTGGCCCACCAGGCCATCCTCGGAAGCCAGTGTATTTATCGATTTGTTAGGGTATCTATACATTGCCTTGGTTAGTTGCCCACGGTAGTTCTGTATAAAAAAAATCAAGGGGTATTCTCTAAATCAAACCAATTATTGAACAGTCTCAGCTAGCTCATTACGACAATCCACTAACTGCACTTTGATGTCAGGCTGAAATCGGCATAGTGAGTCAAAGCAAAAACCGTCGGCTTGGGATACCGACATGCTAATTTAAAATAACCTCTGGGGATGAAATGTTCGAGATTGAGGCAACGACCCAAGAACTCACACGAATCACCAAAAATGTCCAGGTAAACCCTGTGCGAGGATTCACGATTTACCTGGACTTGTGAAGATGCACCAGACAGGTCTGGATAGATAGCATCCCGCTGTTCTCATTGGCTATTGACATTGAGGCCTGAGCCAATCAGGACGCAGTCTTAGATTTTCTCATTTCTAAAAATAGATGTTTAAAGAGCTACAAAAGCGAACAGCATTCATGCACACAACCGCTATTTGTTATTGATTTGAAATATAGTATTTATACAGATACCAACAAAGATGTAATATCAATAAGAGTAAGCATCGCGGTGATGGGCCGCGAAATCCGCATAGGGCAAGAAACCACCATTTCAAACAAGCACACAATCGCCACGTTTGATGCCAGAAGTCTGAATGCTTCAGGTCCAATATCTATTCTCTATTTTTGGGACCTGGATCGTTGGAGCGTTCAGATGCCCGTCAACGTTCAGCGTAAACGCTTCAACGCTTTAAGTGCGGGTGTCAAACGCTTCAATGCATCGACGCGGGAAGTTCCTTTGGGGGTTATGATTAGGGTACCCACGTATTTATTATACCACCCTACTTTAATGAAACTATCGTGTGTATCACCCCGGTTGTTCTCCATATAATGCATCACACCTGCTGCACGAATGCTTAATCGCTTCTGCACATGCGCAGTTGGCCCATTATAATCTAGGTCGAATGCCTGGCTCCAGAGATCTATAGTGTAATGAACCTCTCAAATCTTTCCCCCTACTGGTTTTCCATATTATGCTCCACACTTGCTTAAACAATCCGATTTGCGCTTTCCATACTACTCCGCGGACCGAAAGTGACATCATAAGCCTTGCGCGTGTGCAGTTAACATTGACGCGTCAAAGTTAAAATAAAAAGAACGAAAAGTCGAGGCAATTTTCAATATTTGATTTTCATTTTTGCGCGAGATAAAACGAAAAAGGAAATTCGAAAATTGAAAGTCAAATTTCAATTTTTGATTTTGAGAGACCGAAAACGAAAAACGAAAATTGAAAATTGACGGTCAAATTTCAATTTTTGATTTTGAGAAACCAAAAGCAAAAAAACGAAAATTGAATTGTGCAAGGTTCCGATGACCGAAATACGGACTACGTCGCCGGCAATGCGGATTTTGATTTTCTTAGAGAAATAAAGTCAAACAATGTGTATAAAACTACAATTTCATATATATGATAGGCCTACATACAGTAAGCAAAACTACACGTCTGATTATTGATCAGAATATAGGCTATCAATCTAATCCCAATGTAATAATACAAACAATTTCAATTGTTCTGTTTTGAGATGGTCCCTGAACATGCGCAAACACTTTTTGAACCGGAAGGCGCGATGGCGCGAATGGTACCGTTCGCGTGTCGCGCTATCGCGCCCTTCAAGAGGACACGCGAACACGCGAACGGTACCGTTCGCGCGCGACTGGTGCTCGTTCGCGTTTTCGCGTGTTCTCGCAATCGCGACCCCGCGAATGCGCGAACGGCACCGTTCGCGTGTCGCGCGATCGCGCCCTTCAAGAGGGCGCGATTGCGAGAACACGCGAACGAGCACCAGTCGCGCGCGAACGGTACCGTTCGCGTGTTCGCGTGTTCGCGCAATCGCGCCCTCTTGAAGGGCGCGATCGCGCGACACGCGAACACGCGAACGGTACCGTTCGCGCATTCGCGGGGTCGCGATTGCGAGAACACGCGAACACGCGAACGAGCACCAGTCGCGCGCGAACGGTGCTCGTTCGCGTGTTCGCGCATTCTCGCAATCGCGACCCCGCGAATGCGCGAACATGGCAGTATTGAGCCACTCGCGCCCCTACAATTTTTGCAAATTTACAGGTCGCGAGGGCGCGAATGCGATGGCAGCTATCAGCCACCATAAGAAAGTTATTTATTTATCTAAATTCCTTGAATCAAGGGCTTTCATAAAATGTCTAGTTTGTATGGATACAAAAAAGCACTGCCCCGTAATTAAGCAAAATTGTAATACGTACACGTACGCAACTAAGACCCGACACAGTAACATGAACATGCCTGTACACCCGATACATTAGCCCATAGGTTGGGGGTGTGAACCTTGGAGGTGGATCCTTCAAAGAAGACTACTTGAACAGTAGAGAAAGCGCACTCGGATGCATGATATGTACACCCCTCTACACTAACCCATAGGGGTAGCATGTTACATGTGAGATTTTTGAGTAGCGGCTGATGGGTCTGTCTAGCCTGGTAGAATTACATTCCCTGTAGGACTTGCAGGACGTTGGATCTGGTTATTAGTGGAATTGTGCGTCTCAGGAGTTGGAGTACTTAACACTGTCGCCCGTCGGCCATCCCGACAAACGCTGGTAGTAGTAGGGAGCCGGGATTTCAGAGCCCCTTTTCCAGTGAGGTAACTCTTTCACTCTTCACCTCTGGGGCGCCAGGGGGCGCCACCAGCTCAAGGTCACGTGGAGGTCAAAAGTAGTTCCGGCAACCTTTAACCTTTGTATTCTTCCGCGGTGATGCGGTCTGGTGGTGATGCGGTCACTTCCGCGGAGAAAAAGTAGTCCCCAGACTTCAAATACGCTGCATGGTGCGATGGGGTCGTATGAGGTATCAATGTGAAGCATTCGTGAAGGGGCATCTGATGGGCTAGGTGTGGGGTTGAAATATCGTCATTCTGCGCATGCGCGGTGGACAAAGGGTATGGAAATAGACGTTTTGGGGTCTAGGGGAGCCACTAGTGGGTCGATGGAGTCATATGAGGTATCAATGTGAAGCATTCGAGAAGGCGCATCTGATGGACTGGGCGTGGGGTTGGGGTTCACCCTTCACCTCTGGGGCGCCAGGGGGCGCCACCAGCTCAAGGTCACGTGGAGGTCAAAAGTAGTTCCGGCAACCTTTAACCTTTGTATTCTTCCGCGGTGATGCGGTCTGGTGGTGATGCGGTCACTTCCGCGGAGAAAAAGTAGTCCCCAGACTTCAAATACGCTGCATGGTACGATGGGGTCGTATGAGGTATCAATGTGAAGCATTCGTGAAGGGGCATCTGATGGGCTAGGTGTGGGGTTGAAATATCGTCATTCTGCGCATGCGCAATAGAGAAAGTGTATGGTAATAGACGTGTTGGGGTCTAGGGGAGCCACTAGTGGGTCGATGGAGTCGTATGAGGTATCAATGTGAAGCCTATGTGAGGGGGCATCCCACTGGGGGAGTGTGGGGTTGAAATATCGTCATTCTGCGCATGCGCAATAGAGAAAGGATATGAAAATAGACGTGTCGGGGTCTAGGTGGGCCACTAATGGACCGATGGGGTCGAGTGAGGTATCAATGTGAAGCCTATGTGAGGGGGCATCCCACTGGGTGGATGTGGGGTCGGAATATCGTCATTCTGCGCATGCGCAATAGATCAAGGGTATAAAAATAGACGTTTTGGGATCTAGGTGAGCCACTAATGAGGCGATGGAGTTGAGTGAGGTATCCATGTGAAGCCTAGGTGAGGGGGTATCCGATTGGACTAGTGTCTCGGCCGTTGTCCACATTCTGCGCATGCGCAGACGGAATTCTGGGAAAAGGTTGTGGACATAGACGTGTTAGGATTTAGGTGAGCCCCTAATGATCCTATGGTGTCGTATGAGGTCTTATTTTGAAGCTCTCGTGAGGGAGCATCCGCCTGGCCTAGTGTGTCGTTCGTTGTCAATAGTCTGCGCATGCGCAGTCTGGCCGTATTATAGAAATAGACGTGTTGGGGTTTAGGTGGGCCCCTATTGGGCCGATGAGATCGAGTGAGGTATCCATGTAAAGCAGTCGTGAGGGAGTCTCCAACGGGCTGGGTGTGACGTGGAACAGACGTCATTCTGCGCATGCGCAGTAGAGAAAGTGTATGGAAATAGACGTGTTGCGGTCTAGGCGAGCTACTTTTGGGTCGATAGAGTCGAGTGAGGTATCCATGTGAAGCCTAGGTGAGGGAGCAACCGCCGGGAGTAGTGTCTCGGCCGTTGTCCACATTCTGCGCATGCGCAGACAGGGAATTGTGGGAAACGGGTGTGGAAATAGACGTTTTTGCGGTCTAGGTGAATGGTCCGATGGAGTCGAGTGAGGTATCAAAGTGAAGCATTCGTGAAGGGGCATCCAGTCATGGATGGGTGCATGTAAAATTAGGGGTATAACGTCACTTCCGGTTTGGGTGAATGGGGTTCTGCCGCCGCTTCTCTCAGGGCACGAGCCCACTCCAACTCGACTGATGACCGCTCGCCCGGTGTAAACAGCTGGTCCACGATAGGCACCACTTTCTCGAAGGCTGTCCACAGATCGGGGTCTAGGGTGAAGCCTCGCGTAGGGTCTTGGTAGCGGCCCAGGCGTGGGAAGAAGGGTCCACGGTGTACGTAGATGGCATTGTCTATGTGGATGAAGTGTCCGTCGAGCTCGCCGCTCAACACCCGTTTAAATTTAGTCCAGCCATCACGGTGTAGTGTAACCGTATTCGATACGGTCTCAGCGCGCGACCAGCAAACATCTCCACGGTCTTCCACGAGGGTGACTTTATCTTCATAGACGTGTAACCCCACCCGAGGTATAAGGGGAAGGATGGCTCGTATAACTGGTGACATGGTTGACCCAATGACGATCGTTGAATGACGCACACTGTGTCTGACCCTCGTATTTACAGTCAGGTAAGCACCTGATCCACGTCTACCACGGCATCTTCCATTGCAGACCATAGATCAGGGTGAAGGGTAAAATGCACTGTACCCCCATCTAGCCGAGCCAATTGAGCAAAGAAAGGACCGCGTCGGATGTACACATCGTGACACAAGTGGATGAGGTCGCCATCCAGTTCACCAGACAACACCCGTTTGAATTTGGTCCAGCCCTCCCGGGACAGACGAATGTGGGCCGGGCACGGTTGTGTAGGGTCCGCATCACAGGTGTCTCCCACCTCCTCCATGATATCGACCTTATCTGCATAAACGTGCAGGAAAACCTCGGGGGTCAAGCTGAGGTGTAGTGTAACCGTATTCGATACGGTCTCAGCGCGCGACCAGCAAACATCTCCACGGTCTTCCACGAGGGTGACTTTATCTTCATAGACGTGTAACCCCACCCGGGGTGTAAGGAGAAGGATGGCTCGTATAACTGGTGACATGGTTGACCCAATGACGATCGTTGAATGACGCACACTGTGCCTGACCCTCGTATTTACAGTCAGGTCCCACTGTCAATGCCACAGCGCCAGGGCCAATAGGGCACAGACCATGACTAGGCCAACCAGCCGTCGCTGATTCCGGCGTGAGCGCTCGAGGTCCATAGCCCGAGCATCAAGGATGGCTGTCATAGTCCAGTAGTGGTGAGTGATGGCACACACCTCTCCATCGAGTGCACTCTGTCGAGGACCGCTTCTGTGAACTCGTTCAGGATCTGGCGTCGCCCCTCGTTGTCGTCGCCATCTGAAAACATGGACCGAACCACTGCTCGGTAACCCGTGAGCGAATTAACTACGGTCGCATGCTGTAAAATGCGAGTCGCATAGGGACGGGTGTCCGTCATGGCTCTGAAACCGTAGGAATGGAGGCGTAGGATCCAGAGAGACGTGTTTTATAGACCATGTCACACATGCGCGCCTAGACGTAGCTCTACGGGTGTAGTCCGTGATACGTACTATTCTGATTGGTTATGTGGCTCCTATAGAGATGGTACCTTATCGACAATGGGGACTACGTGTTCCAAAGCCGTCCATAGATCCGGGTGCAGGGTAAAACCACCGTCGTTCAGACAGAGGAGTCGAGCGAAAAAGGGACCGCAGAAAATGTAGACGTCGTCACACAGGTGAATGCTATCACCGTGCAGGTCACCCAACAACACCCGTTTCAAGGTAGTCCATCCTTCCGGTGACAAAGAGACGTGCGCTTTGGGTTCAGACGTACAACAACACCTAAGTCCGCTATCGATGAGGTCCACTCGTTTGGGGTACAACAATAGGGTGCAGCCAGGTGTAAACCTCCGGGTAGCCACAGTCCCTCCTTTCACCTCGGGGTGTAGTAAGTCATCCACCTCGGGGAGTACATCTTTCAGTGCCATCCATAAGGGTGGACAGTGTGATATAGGTACCTCCACTCTGTTCCAACCGGGGAAAAAGGGAATCCTCTCCAGCAGTGCGTATGTGCACACCGACTTCCACGTGCATGAAATCCCTTTCGGGCTCTTTTCCCTGTAACAATCGTGTCAATAGAGTCCAGCCTGATAGCGATAACAAAATCTTCACCTTCTGCGGTGCGTCTTGGACCAGCTCCAGGTGATCGTCATTGACGATGAGGTAGACGTCGGACGTCAGTTGGAATAACGCAAGCTCTGTTCCGCTCGCTGCCATGGTGGGGAATGAAAAGCGAACGGTTAGAGAGGTGGCTTTATAGTGTACCTGTTGGGTAGGGTTTTATACACCGTGTGAGTCATGGGCACTTGTTATACTCGCTTGCGCCATAAGGTCAGTAAGGTTAGAAATGCGCTTTTTCTACTACGCCCTGTGACGGCCCTTCGTGAAAGTCCGTGATTGTTCGGTAGTGTAATGTTATTTTGTATAGGATTTCATTTAACATGAGATTTCACTGGTCAAAGCTTAAGCACAAAATGAGGATAAATAGGCTTATGAATGCAGCAATGCCCTAAATATTCCCACTTTTATACACCTACATAGAAGTACCCGGATGTAGGCACGGACGTAGGCGAAAGCATTCTAGTACCCGGATGTAGGCGCAGCCGTGAGCGAAATTCTAGTACCCGTCCATTGGTTCTTTTATCGATCGCTCATTGGCTCTTTTTCTCGACCTGCCCATCCTTCCCAGGTTAATTTACAATCCCCTTTTTGGGGTTCAAGCTCTGTATATCGATGCCGCAACATTGTTGCCGAACCTTACCGAAAGGGAGACCTTTGACCTTTTGACCTGGATGTGACCTTTGACCTTTTGACCCGACATTCATCCGCGCACTGCCGGTGATGCCGCGCACTTCCGGAGAACCCGCGCGCGCGCTGCGGCCGGGCCGGGCCGGGCCGGGAAAACCCCCCCAGACAGGTCAGTACATGCATTCCTATCATGTTCCCAGGTCACACCCCATTCACACAGACCCTCATGCATATCCGGATGCAGGCGCAGACGTGAGCGAAATTCTGGCGGGAAAAACCCCCACAGACAGGTCGGTACATGTTCTATCATGTTCCAAGGTTACGTCCCATTCACCCAAACCGGAAGTGACGTCATACCCCTAATTTTACATGCACCCATCCATGACTGGATGCCCCTTCACGAATGCTTCACTTTGATACCTCACTCGACTCCATCGGACCATTCACCTAGACCGCAAAAACGTCTATTTCCACACCCGTTTCCCACAATTCCCTGTCTGCGCATGCGCAGAATGTGGACAACGGCCGAGACACTACTCCCGGCGGTTGCTCCCTCACCTAGGCTTCACATGGATACCTCACTCGACTCCATCGACCCAAAAGTAGCTCGCCTAGACCGCAACATGTCTATTTCCATACACTTTCTCTACTGCGCATGCGCAGAATGACGTCTGTTCCACGTCACACCCAGCCCGTTGGAGACTCCCTCACGACTGCTTTACATGGATACCTCACTCGATCTCATCGGCCCAATAGGGGCCCACCTAAACCCCAACACGTCTATTTCTATAATACGGCCAGACTGCGCATGCGCGGACTATTGACAGCGAACGACACACTAGGCCAGGCGGATGCTCCCTCACGAGAGCTTCAAAATAAGACCTCATACGACACCATAGGATCATTAGGGGCTCACCTAAACCCTAACACGTCTATGTCCACACCCTTTTCCCAGAATTCCCTGTCTGCGCATGCGCAGAATGTGGACAACGGCCGAGACACTAGTCCAATCGGATGCCCCCTCACCTAGGCTTCACATGGATACCTCTCTCAACTCCATCGCCTCATTAGTGGCTCACTTAGATCCCAAAACGTCTATTTTCATACCCTTGGTCTATTGCGCATGCGCAGAATGACGATATTCCGACCCCACATCCACCCAGTGGGATGCCCCCTCACATAGGCTTCATATTGATACCTCACTCGACCCCATCGGTCCATTAGTGGCACACCTAGACCCAACACGTCTATTTTCATACCCTTTCTCTATTGCTCATGCACAGAATGACGATATTTCAACCCCACACCCACCCAGTGGGATGCCCCCTCACATAGGCTTCACATTGATCCCTCATACGACTCCATCGACCCACTAGTGGCTCCCCTAGACCCCAACACGTCTATTTCCATACCCTTTCTCTATTGCGCATGCGCAGAATGACCATATTTCAACCCCACACCCAGTCCATCAGATGCGCCTTCATGAATGCTTCACATTGATACCTCATATGACTCCATCGACCCACTAGTGGCTCCCCTAGACCCCAACACGTCTATTTCCATACCCTTTGTCCATCGCGCATGCGCAGAATGACGATATTTCAACCCCACACCTAGCCCATCAGATGCCCCTTCACGAATGCTTCACATTGATACCTCATACGACCCCATCGGACCATGCAGCGTATTTGAAGTTTGGGGACTACTTTTTCTCCGCGGAAGTGACCGCATCATCACCAGACCGCATCACCGCGGAAGAATACAAAGGTTAAAGGTTGCCGGAACTACTTTTGATCTCCACGTGACCTTGAGCTGGTGGCGCCCCAGAGGTGAAAGGCGATGGGGCGTTCCCTATACCTTTAACCTGGAAAAAAAGGAGACCAAGAGTTACCTCCCTGGAAAAGGGGCTCTGAAATCCCGGCTCCCTACTACTGCTGGTTATCAAGGTCAATAGTCTAGCCTTCCTTCCAATCATTTCTCCATCCCTCCCTTCATCACATTATGCAATAAACCTCATGGACATTTGGAAAACCAAATGCCATGTTTGAATTTAAATATTCGTATATATATATATGAATAGTGTAGGTTGTATAGAAATGAATCATGTATGAAAGACTGGAATGTTTATAATGTTGAAATGTGATATTACCAAATGACTAATAAAATACGAATTACTCTACACCGTGAGTTTGCGTTAGTATAGAAAAGGCAAATACCATGGGATTGTGCGTCGACAAAACCACCTTTTCAAACGACGAGTATGACTTGGGTAAAGGTGATATTTTCATCACGAAATCGACGGTTTACCCATCTTACTATTTGAAGATGCAGTCGTGAAAGATCCTCAGGCCCAGTGCCTAATTATTGTTCTGAGCATACAACAACGTAATGTATGTATTATGCTAAGTGAATAATTCCTAGCATATATACAACTTGGGTCGTTTGGGCTGACAGTGAAATGTTTCAATATGATAATAATAATAATAATAATAAAAAAAACTTTATTTATAGAGGGTAAAAGTCACAATGGACGCCTGGTAAGCGAGCTTATATAACGCAGGGCCCTCTTTGGTTAGTAAAATATATACAAATGAATTAATAAATATTTAACAAATAATAGTACAACATGAAAATATCGGAACAGATTAACATAAGGCGGTAAAAATTTAGACTAATTCAGTAAATCGATAATTTATATGTTAAACTTGAGTAAATTAATAAGTATTTAAAAACTAATAGTACAACATGAAGATAAAAAATTCTATGACTAGAATCGGAACAGAACAGTCGGTAAAAATTTAGAATAATTCAGTAAAATCGACAATATATATATAAAATTGAGTAAATCCTCGACATATCACAGTTTAGAATAGTTTCTAAAATAATTACATTTAAAACTCTGTAGTTGTCTTGTCTAATTTGTTAAAAAGTGAAGCACCTTTACACCTAAAAGCTGTTTGGGCCATCTTAAGTTTAGTTTTTGGTACTTGTAAATAGTCCTGTGCGGTAGATCTTGTTTGGCGACTAGATATAGAACTCCTTCGAATAAACATGTCACTAGTAGTGTACAAAGCGTGAATGGAGCCAACTTTCACCCGGATGTAGAGGTCATTTGGGGAGGATTTGAGGAGGAGAGGTCAAGTGCAGTATAGTTCCGGCAGAAGGACCAAAAGCTACCTCCAGCACAGGAGAGTTCCAATTGTTGGAGGGGATGTATTCAGGATGTATTCATCCGCGGTGATGCGGTCTGGCCGCGGTTTTGGCGGTGATTCGGTCTCGGGAAAAAGCTTCCGCGGAGAAAAAGTAGTCCCTAGATAAAATGGTCCGATGGGGTCGAGTGAGGTATCAAAGTGAAGCTTAGGTGAAGGGGCATCTAATGGGCTGGGTGTGGGGTTGAACTATCGGCATTCTGCGCATGCGCGGTGGCCGAAGGGTATGAAAATAGCCGTTTTGGGATGTAGGGGAGTCCCTAATGGTCCAATGGGGTCGAGTGAGGTATCAAGGTGAAGGGGCATCTGATGGGCTGGGTGTGGGGTTGAAGTATCGGCATTCTGCGCATGCGCGGTGGCCGAAGGGTATGGAAATAGCCGTGTTGGAGCTAGGGGAGCCACAAATGGTCCAATGGGATCGAGTGAGGTATCAAAGTGAAGCATTCGTGAAGGGGCATCTGATGGGCTGGGTGTGGGGTTGAAGTATCGGCATTCTGCGCATGCGCGGTGGCCGAAGGGTATGGAAATAGACGTTTTGGAGCCAGGGGAGCCCCTAATGGTCCAATGGGGTCACGTGAGGTATCAATGTGAAGCATTCATGAACGGGCATCTAATGGGCTGGATGTGGGGTTGAAATATCGGCATTCTGCGCATGCGCGGTGGTCCAAGGGTATGAAAATAGCCGTTTTGGAGCTAGGGGAGCCCCTAAAGGTCCAATGGGGTCGAGTGAGGTATCAAAGCGAAGCATTCGTGAAGGGGCATCTGATGGGTTGGGTGTGCGGTAGGAATATCATTCTGCGCATGCGCAGACGCAATGCGGAGCTCTCGTCCAATCAGAAGCGAGTATTTCAAATCCGTCACAGAGCTCTCAGCCAATCAGAAGCGAGTATTTTGACCCGGTGCATTATGGGCCATATCCAAGATGGCGGCACGTATGTTCAAGATGGCGGCACATCCGGTGTCGAAAACTGGCCATTTCGTCGGGATGTGGTCACCTAGTGTCGAAAACTGGACCTTGTATGGGTCCTGCTAGACGTTTTGGAGCTAGGGGAGCCCCTAATGGGCCGATGGAGTTGTATGAGGTATCCATGTGAAGCCTAGGTGAAGGGGTATTTGATGGCTGGGTGGGTGCATGTAAAATTTTTCCTGAAAAAAAACGGAACTCGGACTTTATCGAAAAATCCGGGAAAATACCTATATGGGATATGGAGGGTATATAGGTCGCCGGGCTTAACGGGGCTCGCCTATCAATAGAGTTATCTCCCCTAGTTCCAGGGTGGGTGTATGTAAAAATTTTCCTGAAAAAATACGGAACACGGACTTTATTCTAAATTACGGGAAAATGCCTATATGGGGTATGGGGGGTATAGGGCCATCCTGGGAAACCTACTTCTCGACATTTGCGATATAGGTTGTGGGGTCTCGTTTTCTTAGTCTCGTCAAGACAAACATGATAGGAAGTGTCCCGAAGCGAAACGGTGAAATTTTTGAAAAAGTACGATATAGCCCTATATAGGCCCATACTGGGGTATAGGACCGATGTTTGTCCCCCTGGGAAACCCACTTCTATACATTCGCGGTAGGGTTGTGGGGTCTCGTTTTCTTAGTCTCGTCATGTAGAACACGATAGGAAGTGTTGCGGAGCGAATCGGTGAAATTTTTGAAAAAGTACGATATAGCCCCATATCCCATACTGGGGGTATAGGTTCAATGTTTATCCTACTGGGAAACCTACTTCTAGACATTTGCGGTAGGGTTGTGGGGTCTCGTTTTTCACGTCTCGACATTTAGAACATGATAGGAAGGGTCGCGGAGCGAATCGGTGAAATTTTTGAAAAAGGTCACCAAGGCCTGGGTATGCCCATAGGCCTATACTGCATGGCTATGGGTGTATAGGGCCATACGGGGTGGACATGTTGGAGTCTAGGTGAGTCCCTGGTGGTCCAATGGGTTCGAGTGAGGTCTTATTTTGACGCTCTCGTGGAGGAGCACTTGACTACGCTAATGGTTCGTCCGTTGTCAATACTCTGCGCATGCGCAGACTGGCCCGTAGTATAGAAAGCAGGTGTTTTGGGGGGTATGTGGGTGTGTGTTTGGGTTAGAGATGGGCTATTCACGGTTCGAATGGGTCGTGTGATGTATCCATGTGAAGCCTATGTCAGGGAGCCTCTGATGGCGTGGGTGTGGGATTGAAATATCGTCATTCTGCGCATGCGCAGCCTGGCCGTAGTATGGAAATAGACGTTTTTGGGGTCTAGCCGAGCCCCTCATGGGCCTATTGGGTCGAGTGAAGTATCCATGTGAAGGCTAGATATGGGGGCTAGACTAATTATATATTCTGTATTATACAATCGGATAGCGGTTGTCGTTAAACTCAACAAGTTCAGCAATGTTTATATAGTTTATTATCCCCAACGTTACATCATACCCAGGCTGGGGGAGCCGCCCTGGGTATGTTTAGTATGTTAACAGCAAAACAAATTGAAATACCAAACACCATGTTTTATTATTTAACGCACCGTCACATTAGGTACAAGTGTTTACTGAGCTCAAGTCAACGATCAGCATGTAGACATAGAGAGTATGTGCGGCATGTTATGGTATTCATCAGTGCGCGGGTGACGCATTCAACCGATGGCGGTGGTCGGTCAGCTTGGTCAGGAAAAACGTGATATTGGTTACCCTCTCTACCACCCATTATATGTTGGGGCGTTGACGATGTGCCCATCTCAAGGGTTCCACGGTGTCCAGTATCTCCAGCATCGTCTCTAGTGACCTCCGGTTAATGATGGTGAACGGCTGGTCAGACACATAGATATTATTGCCGGGATAATAATACCGTAACTGGCCCGTCTTTTTGTGACGTAAGATGTACCCGAAAGCGACATTCAATTTGAAGGCCGTAGTTTGATCTTTGAAGATGGCTTCCACGTAGCTGCGTAGACGGGTGCGGTTGGTCAGTGGAAAATTGTAAATATCTTGAATAGGGCCATGAGGGTGGAAACAGTGCCGTGTCATGGACCAATGGCGCCGATCGATGTCACTCACTGGATGGTTGTCCTGTAAGAGATCGCCCAGAAAATGTTCGATGTTGTCAGGCGTATGACTCGAAACCGTAACGCTGGGGTCCGGCTGGATATCCAGGCTCTTCTGAACTGTGGGTATAGGCGGGCTCTCCTTCATCGCATCACCAGTGGCGTTCGTCTCCCTGGGCTTATCTTCACTGGGTCTGACCTTCCGCGGCTCCTCTTCAGTAGGAAGTTGTCGCTCATGCCATGGTACCGGGGCATGAATCAACCGTTGGTGTCGCAGCAACTGACTGCGTCGTTTGAAGCGTTGACCACAATCCTCGCATGGACGCTTGCGTGGCCCATGAATTGAACGTTCGTGGCGCAGTAACTGATCCTCCCGATTAAATGACCCTGCGCAGGTTATACAAGTATACCGTGCATCGTTGTGGGTGGAGGCCTCGTGGCGTCGAAAATTATCTAGACGAGTAAACTGCTTCTGACAAGTTGTGCAAGTGAACATCTTGGTGGAATCGCCCAGAAAATGTTCGATGTTGTCAGGCGTATGACTCTGTACCGGGGCATGAATCAACCGTTGGTGTCGCAGCAACTGACTGCGTCGTTTGAAGAGTTGACCACAATCCTCGCATGGACGCTTGGGTGGCCCATGAATTGAACGTTCGTGGCGCAGTAAATGATCCTCCCGATTAAATGACCGTGCGCAGGTTATACAAGTATACAGCCCATCGTTGTGGGTGGAGGCCTCGTGGCGTCGTAAATTATCAAGACGAGTAAACTGCTTCTGGCAAGTTGTGCAAATGAACATCTTGGTGGTTGACAGAGTGTCTGATGAAACGGCAAGGCCGCTTCCCTTTTATAGCACGCTAGCTGGTAATCTATTTTTAGCGCACTCTACCCCAAGTCGAGGATCGAGACTGGTGTACTGGTGGTGTACGACTGAGCCGCATTGAAGACCCTCATACATACCCCAATGCAGGCGCAGACGCGAAGTGCCCGGATGATAGACACGGACGTCACCGATCCGAAAAGACACGGACTTTACCGAAAAGACACGGACTTTACCGAAAAGACACGGACGTACCCGAAAAGACACGAAGGTGAACGCCATTGTGGGAAACCCCACAGACAGGTTATTACATGCATTCCTATGATGTTCACAGGTTATTCACGCATAATAAAAGGATTGATCTGTAATCTATGTTGTTGTTGTTCTCTTTTTTTGGGGGGGCTAACCCATCAGAATAGTACGTATCACGGACTACACCCGACCTGGTCTATAAAACACGTCTCAGTACGAGTAGTAGCAAAAGTGGGCATTTTTTAGCAGTGAAGGATGTTACTTGATGTAGAGATGGACCATCCGCGGTACGAATGCGTCGTGTGAGGTGTCATCTTGTAGCAACGCCCACCAACGCTATTCTTAATGCTTCAACGCTGTGGTGAAATAGCTCAGAAGCCCTGATATTCCATGGAATTGTCACTAATTCTTCGAAATGCAGTGACGCCCGTCAACCCCCGTCGTTACACCTTAACACGCTAACATAACGCCATGATATAGACCGGAGAGAGAACAACAACAGCAACAACAAGAAGGATGACACATGAGAGAACAACAACAAGAAGAAGTATTTTTTTCATA
>JAVTVY010053275.1:0-25835 GCA_036873755.1 Hanleya hanleyi | reverse complement strand
GTATTCACAGGTTACCATGGATAATGTCTGTATTCACAGGTTACCATGGATAATGTCTGTATTCACAGGTTACCATGGATAATGTCGGTATTCACAGGTTACCATGGATAATGTCTGTATTCACAGGTTACCATGGATAATGTCTGTATTCACAGGTTACCATGGATAATGTCTGTATTCACAGGTTACCATGAATAATATCTGTATTCACAGGTTACCATGGATAATGTCTATATTAACAGGTTACCATGGATAATGTCTGTATTCGCAGGTTACCATGGATAATGTCTGTATTCGCAGGTTACCATGGATAATGTCTGTATTTACAGGTTACCATGGATAATGTCTGTATTCACATGTTACCATGAATAATGTCTGTATTCACAGGTTACCACGGATAATGTCTGTATTCACAGGTTACCATGAATAATGTCTGTATTCACAGGTTACCATGAATAATGTCTATATTCACAGGTTACCATGGATAATGTCTATATTCACAGGTTATCATGGATAATGTCTGTATTCGCAGGTTACCACGGATAATGTCTGTATTCCCAGGTTACCATGGATAATGTCGGTATTCACAGGTTACCATGGATAATGTCTGTATTCACAGGTTACCATGAATAATGTCTGTATTCGCAGGTTACCACGGATAATGTCTGTATTCACAGTACTACGGATAATGTATGTATTCGCAGATTACCATGGATAATGTCGGTACTAACAGGTTACCATGAATAATGCCGGTATTCACAGGTTACCATGAATAATGTCTATATTCACAGGTTACCATGAATAATGTCGATATTCACAGGTTACCACGAATATTGTCTGTATTTACAGGTTACCATGGATAATATCTGTATTCACAGGTTACCATGGATAATGCCTGTATTCACAGGTTACCACGAATAATGTCTGTATTCACAGGTTACCATGAATAATATCTGTATTCACAGGTTACCATGGATAATGTCTATATTCACAGGTTACCATGAATAATGTCGATATTCACAGGTTACCACGAATAATGTCTGTATTTACAGGTTACCATGGATAATATCTGTATTCACAGGTTACCATGGATAATGCCTGTATTCACAGGTTACCATGGATAATGTCTGTATTCACAGGTTACCATGGATAATGTCTGTATTCACCGGTTACCATGGATAATGTCTCTATTCGCAGGTTACCATGGATAATGTCTGAATTCACAGGTTACCATGGATAATGTCTGTATTCACGGGTTACCATGGATAATGTCTGTATTCACAGGTTACCATGGATAATGTCTGTATTCACAGGTTACCATGGATAATGTCTGTATTAACAGGTTATCATGGATAATGTGTGTATTCACAGGTTACCATGGATAATGTCTGTATTCACAGGTTACCATGGATAATGTCTGTATTCACAGGTTACCATGGATGATGTCTGTATTCACAGGTTACCATGGATAATGTTTGTATTAACAGGTTATCATGGATAATGTGTGTATTCACAGGTTACCATGGATAATGTGTGTATTCTCAGGTTTCGCTGTATCATAATTGTTCACATTTTAATCTACGCTTCGGAAAATGACGATTGTTTGAGACTGATTTATCGTGATATCATTTCACTGCTCGAATGCACACGAATACATACATAGATGCTTAACCCTCCAGGTGACCATGATGATGTAATTTATGACCACATAATCAACCACTCGCGTGACACCGAATATTATGAAACGATTGGATCAACTCCTATGTATAATAGACACCAAGTTCCTCTTTTGGTCTTAGGCCTAGTGGTACACACGACCAAGGTTTCCTTGACAAGTGAGACTATATTTATGGACATCTGTGCTATTATCTTTCTTATAAGCTTGTGTTATAGACGATGACCGTACCAGAGCAGGATGTAGCAAATGGCCGTCACAGGGCTCACTTGGCAAGGAAAACTGGGTCGTTTGTACCCATCTTCACAACGTCAAGGTTTACTTTTGAGGCAAAGGCAAAATAGGCTAGAGATATACCCCTGGTTTTGGGAGAATATGTGTACCAAGACTGAAAGTGATATGGCAGCAACGGATATACCTTGATTATGAGTCGTCCGCTCTTTAGCCCTAAACACTATGTCCACAACCAACAGTTCCTACATAAAAACAGGCTAAAGTGTGATGGACTCATTCGTAATGAAATACACTGTGACATAAAGTGGGCATGAATTGAACTCTTTTGTCTAACACCTTTAGAAAACTACCTGAAAGAGGTTCATTTTAAACATGTCACTGAAGTTTTATGAAGCTCATTAACTTGAATAAAAACAACGGAAGAAATTCCGTCCACAATATCGTCAAGTGTTGAATACTGGAATGAAATATTAGTGTTCAATCTGAAGTGTGTACTTTTGAAAACTTGAACGCATAACTGAACAAGTTTACATGTTCATGCGTACGCTAGTGCTCCAAAGGTGTTACAGATTATGTGAACATTTGAGTTCAAGTTAACACGATATGATGTTCTGATGGTGTTCCGATTTGATCTCCAAATATAAACAGTGCCGCCCAACCACATATTCCTATCCTTGAAATAATTTTTGGTAGCCTTTTCTTTCCAATATTGATCAAAATGGGTCAGCTGATGAATTCCATAATATTATTTCAACTCATTCCAACAACCTGTAATAGTTGTCAGAGATGATCCGATAAGTATTACAAATGTTTTCTGGCAGTGTAGACTTTGCAACAACGGGGTTACCTAGATTCTGAGGGCCGTCTATTCCACTTTTCTACTAAAAACCATACGCAATGACACGGTACCACGGTCAGAACGCCAGAAGCGAGCATTTTCGGTTTGAACTATATGCAATAGTGATAGCAGAGATACCTTGATTTTGATGACCGCCTGAGCACGGCCAAATAGAAAAGGGGGATGGCACTTTCAGCATGAAATATATGTAATGGCGACGACGGAGTTACCATGATTTGGACCAAAATTATATGGCCAACTACTGATATGTTCACTGAACACCATTGTCTTACTCTATGTAGTTACCTATTTATTTATTATTATAGACATTTATTTATATTTTTATTCGCCTGAGGATATCTGCGTGTGTGATTAACATCCGCACTTACCCATAAAAAACCCCCACACAAATCCGGTATACACACTTATGTGTTTTGTTCCACATAGCACTGATGACCACGGACGAGCCTAACCTAATACAGCTTAACCCTACCTGGCCTGGGGGAGGGGGGGGGGGGGCATTATGGCCCCCCCTACTAAACTTTCTGGGCTATCTCCGGAACGACAAACAATGGAGAGCTGAAACTCCTTGACTTTATAGTTTATCATATTGGGGTCATTTTGAACCCATTTGCATAACCCCATGTGCAGAGGATCATGGGTGAATTCAAGATGGCGGCCACGTGGGGTATCAGAAAAGTGATGTTTTTGTCATATTTCTTCAAATTTTTTTTTTTCTTTTTACTATTATATAGCCCTGGACGCACCATTGTGCATTTATTTCACTATCCCTGTGTACAATCTGTCCCACAGCACCAGGGGATACTGCAGGTGTAATACTAATACAGGTGTCACAAATGTATGAGTTGGCAATTTAAGTTTTTTTCGGCATATATGAAAAACTGGTTAATTAGTAACAATATTCAACCTAAACGACCCGCATTGGTTCTATGTGCAGATTCTCTCAACTGTCAATGTCAGTCAGAGGTCCCCATTTAGTATTAAAAGTTGTCAACGAATTATTATTTAATGCAATGGCTTTTTCCAACGTTTTAATTTTCAAAATAGCCGCTTTGGCCGAAGGCCAATTTGGTCTGATACTCCAAGATCTACAGTTGTATATGTATTTCTTTAGGATTAAAACTGCATGATTGAGAGGTCCTTTTAGCTCGTTACAGCCAATGATTATCTCAGTGAGGGACAGTTTTTTATGTGGCAGATTAATCTCTCTTGTCCATTTCTGAAAATTGGTCCATATACCTTGAACGAAAATACAGTCCCACAGTAAATGGATTATAGTCTCTTCTCTAATGGCGCAGAAAGTGCAGTTTGCGGAGTTAAATTTGCCCCACTTCTGAAGTACTACATTTGTAACGAGTATTCTATGGATTATTTGATATTGGAAGTACTGCAGTTTAACTTCCGTAGTCGTACCCCGCATCATGTTATAAATGTTCCTCCAGTTGTATATCAATGTTACTCCCTGCTTTTCAAGGTCAATCTGCCATTTACGTTGTACTGCTTCTGGTGTGATTTTTTGGTGCTCTAATATCAGCTTGTATATAAACTTTGAACAATTTTGATTCGCTAATCTGTCTTTTGTTTTTGAGGCAGTTAAAGCTGTTAATTTTTGTACACTATCTTCTTGAACTTTTATGTCTTGAAATTGTTAATGTTGACATCGTACTTTTTCATGAGACCTTGAAAGGAAAGAAATTGACCATCGTCATCCAGTAAATCATTTACATATTGGATATTGTATCTAGACCATCTTATTATTTCTTGCCACTCCGTAAACCGCATGAAGTCTAATATCAGGAAATTTGATATATCTTTTCCAGAAAATTCGGTTTTAATGCTTTCTGTGCAGCCTGCAAGAACATCCTTCCAAAAAGCATTCTTCAGTCTTGGCGGAAATTCCGCCAAACCCCTTGGGCTTAATTTCCAAACGTTCTACCTATTGGGAAGAAAATGTTGTCCAGCAGTTCGGAATAAAAGCCACTAAAACTAGTAGCCCTCTTTATCCACTTCACTTCAAGATAAGCCGAGAAGGTTGGGATGTGTGTTAAATCAAGAACCCCTTCTTCTTCACTACAAACCAACGTCATTCGTTTAATTTTGTTCGCCCCCCCCCTCCCCAAATAAAGTTACAAATTGTCCTTTGGAATTCATCCATTATTTGTTTGCTTGGATAGAACAGTGAATAGATGAACTAATATAGGCAGTGCTAAAGTTTTTATGATATTAACCTTCCCGATTGGGGTGAGCATTCTCTTTTGCCAACTCCATAATAGTTTCTCACTTGACAACCTTTTTTGCTACCTATCCAAATAATGATAGACTTTCCGACGTTCAATTTTAAGCCTGAACAATTGGCGAAGTCATTCAAGATACCCATAGCCCTAGCCAGTGATTCTTTCGTTCCATCTTGAATAAGAGTGGTGTCGTCCGCATATTGCAAAATTTTTAATTCTGAATTATTAATGCAGATCCCTTTTATGTCTGTGTCCTCTTTTATAGCCAATGATAAAAAAACTTCAGCCACTAAAATAAAAATATACGGAGATATTGGGTCGCCCTGTCTACAGCCTCTTTCTAATATAAAATATTCTGAAAGATATCCATTATTTGTTACGCAGCTTTTAGGACCAGATTGGAAAGTACGAATCCACTTAATCAGATCTTGGTTGAAGTTAAAGGAGAGAAGTGATTTGTGTATGAATTGGGGGTATCAGAAAAGTGATGTTTTTGTCATATTTCTTCAAAATTCCTGCTTTTCCGCGATGAAAAGTGGGCAAAAATTATTTTATTTCACATCACATTAATATTTACTAATTTATCGTGCAGTTTTTGCGGAGAAATTGCATAAATAAAAAATTCGGAAAATCCGACCGAAAAATCGATCAAAAAATGCCGTTTTTGAAAGTGACGTTACTGTGACATCATCAAAGCGGCCATCTTGGATTATTTTACATTTTCTGGTAGAGCTTGGCCCAGGGGTATAGTGTGGTAAGTTTCAGCTCCCTAGCTCAAGGGATAAGAAAAATAATTAGCTCCCCCCCCCTCCCCAGGCCTGGACAGGTCCCAAAAAGCCCAGGCCAGATAGGGATGACGAAAATAAGGAATAAATCTTCGCCCCAACTGACAACGACCCACCCAGGCGCGATACCCCTAAGATCTAACGAACTATCCGCTATCTGACAAGGACATGAACCCCCTCCCTCCCCCTGTTGGGTTTTTGCTCCTATCTCGGAACGACAAAAAATTGAGAGCTGAAACTCCGTGACAAAAAATTGAGAGCTGAAACTCCGTGAATTTATAGGTTATCATACTGGGGTCATTTTGAGCCTATTGGCATAATCTCCCGAGCAGAGGATCATGAGTAAATTTAAAATGGCGCCCATGTGGGGTACCAGAAAAAGTGATGCTTTCATCATAATATTTGCTTTTCTGTTTGGAAAAGTGGGTAAAACCTATTTTATTTCTGTCAGACTATTATTTACTAATTTATCATGCAGTGTTTGCGAAGAAAAAACAAATATAAAAAATTCGAAAATTCTGACCGAAAAATCGTCCAAAAATGCTCTTTTTGAAAATGACGTCACAGTGACGTCATCATGGCGGCCATCTTGGATTTTTTTTTACATTTTCTTGCAGAGCTTGATCCATGATATAGTGTGATAAGTTTCAGCCCTTAGCGATAGCGAAAACATATAGGGGGCACTTTCTGCCCCCCCCCCAGGCTGCGGTACACCCCAAATCGCCCAGGCCAGAGAGGGTTAACGCAAATAGGCGGTGGCCTGCCATCCTGTGCTCTTATAAACATTCCAAGCACTATTACAGAAACATATTTATGGAGATCTCGAGTTTATGCTAATCTTTTTTCTTGGCGGCTTAGTATACGAGTGGTGTACAAGATAAATATTCCAACCACGCGACTACAAATACATTGAGTTCAACCGTATCAGACCTGGGCGATTTGAGGGGTCTGTCAAGGGGGGAGGGGCACATCGCCCTAATTATTTTCATTACCCCATGAAGGCAGAAAATACTTTCATGCCATTTTACGCAAGACTTCTGAGTAACCGCTTTTTTTAATGGTCTCACGACCCTGACTACCGAGGATTGTACAAATAGTCTCAAAATGACGCCAGTAAGATTATCAGGAAATTATTAGTTTCAGAAAGTTTCAACTCTCTTGTTGTCTAATAGCCCCCCCACCCCCCATTCCAGATAGGGTTACATATAATTTAGCGGAATAAACTGAATGATCTGCGAATTATTTAAAACATGTGTTAGGTCAATATTAAATTATGGGTGCTAAGTGTGGGGTTTCCATAAAGCACTCACAATGGAACGGGTACATGGCGAATTTGGTAAACAGTTGTTGAGAGTGAACATGTCGCAAATGTAGCTGAATATGGGGAAGTGGGTCGTGCATACCATTTGGTAACAACAGGCTAGTGCGGATAATTAAATATTGGTTGAAATTTATACAGTCAAACAATCGTTTCTGGATGATTCTATATTCTCATAATATGAAGGTGCTAAGTGATAGTGAGGTCACCTCGAGATCCGCCCTCAGCACATGTTATTTGACAAATATATGCAGGCTTATGTCTGTGTGGGAAAGGATGTGTGATCTTTACATACGAAAAACTCCTTTGTTTGTTACGGTAAATGAGCCAATATTTTGTTCATTCCAAAACTTGCAAAACTATATTTTTCTTGAAGAATACATATTGAAATTTCCGCCTGGGAAAAATTATGATGGTCAATTGCAGAAAACTGAATCTACGGTTTATAAAAATGTGATCCGTGGCATATTTTGGTATTTTGGCGGTATTATGAGTGAGAATTCTCTGTTGTAGAAAAAATATTACACATCAAATCAAAATCAAACTTGATAGTTTCAAATTATCAAACTTGCTAATATCTTAAGTGAAAAAATAATTTTCTGATTTTTTATATTTATGCTATTTGCTGTTTAAAACTACATACACAGCAGAAAATAATTATCCAGCGTGAAATAAAATAATTTTCGGCACTTTTATGAGAGAATGTCAAATATGGCCGCCAATTTGATTTCACCCATGATCCTTTGCTCGGTTTTTGTCGTTCTTCTTCAAAATGATGTTTTTCTGATAAAAATGCCCAAAATTATTTTATTCCACATTGGATAACTATTTTTATTCTTTATGTAGTTTTGTCAGAGAGAATAACATAAATGAAAAAAATGGGAAAAAGGAACGAAAAATCGCCCAAAAATGTATTTTTGGTATATGACGTCACTGTGACGTCATCAGAGTTAAAGACCGCACTGCGGTGGTCTAATGGTTAGAGCGTCGGCCTCGTAAGCGGTAGGTAATGGGTTCGATCCCAGGCCGGGTCATACCTAAGACTTGAAAAATGGAACTTGTTGCTCCCTCGCTTACGCTAGGTGAGCCCCTAGTGGTCCGATGGTGTCATCTGAGATCTTAAGTTGAAGCTCTCGTGGAGGAGCATCCGACTGTGCTAATGGTTCGTCCGTGCTCAAGAGTCTGCGCATGGGTAGTCTGGCCGTAGTGTAGGAAGCAGGCATTTTGGGAGTGCGTGGCAGTGTGTTGATCAACAACTATGTGTCCGTGTTTGCGGGTTGATTGTGTGGGTTGTTTGCACAGACGTCACTTCCGGTTTCACAAAAACTACCTCCGAACACAGAAGAGTTCCAATGTTCCCTTAGACGTAGGATCCGGATTTTCCATCCGGCTATTCCACAGCGCGGGGGTTTTCCGACCACACGCGCGCGCGCGCGTTAAAGGGAAGTTTCGAAAGTGTGCAAGGGCACTATATCACATCGGGGTATATATTTCATCCAAGTATAGCGGAAAGCGGTTGTCGTGAATTACAACAAGTTCAGCAATGTTTATACAGTTTAGTATCCCCAATGTTACATCATACCCAGACTGGGGGAGCCGCCCCGGGTGTGTTTAGTGTGTTCACAGCAAAACAAATTGAAATATCAAACACCATGTTTTATTATTTAACGCACCGTCATATTTAATGTTTACTGAGCTCAAGTCAACGATCAGCATGTAGACATAGAGAGTATATACGGCATGTTATGCTATTCATCAGTGCAAGGGTGACGCATTCAGCCGATGGGGGTGGTCAATCAGCTTGGTAACGAAGAACGTAACATTGGTGACCATCTCTACGACTCATTGTGTGTTGGGGCGTTGACGATGTGCCCATCTCAAGGGATCCACGGTGTCCAGTTTCTCCAGTATCGTCTCTAGCGACGCCCGATGATGGTGAACGGCTGCTCAAACACATGACTGTTATTACTGGCATAATAATACCGTAACTGGTCCGTCTCTTTGTGACGTATGATGTACCCGAAAGCGACATTCAATTTGAAGACCGTAGCTTGGTCATTGAAGAGTTGACCACATTCATTACATTGTTCCGTCGTGCCCTCGTGGAATGAGCGTTCGTGGCGCAGTAAATGATCCTCCCGATTAAATGACCGTGCGCAGGTTATATAAGTATACCGTGCGCCGTTGTGGATGGAGGACTCGGACGTCAGCGAAATTCTGGGGGGAAAACCCCACAGGCAGGTCAGTACATGCATTCCTATCATGTTTCCTACCCGTCGGATGAAATGGCCAGGCCGCTTCCCTTTTAAAGCACGCTTGCTGGTGATCTATTTTTAGCACACTCGGTTCATCTACCTCCAACTCGCGGACCGAGATGTACTGGTGTACGACTGACCCGCATTGCGCGCGCTTGTGCGTGCACGTGTGGGTGTGTGTGTCTGTGTATGTGTGTGTGCAGTGGATTTCACATCCGGGACCTTGTCAACATCCGGGTTTCCCAGTGGGTTTTCCCGTTGTTCCTCCGTCTTCCATCCGGGTACTGTGGTTTAACATCCGGGTCCTCATCTCACATCCGAGTTTTTCTATGTTTACTGTCACGTGACCGGCAATGACCTTTAATTGCTGACATGAGCTTTAACTTTTAACCTTTTAACCTTTAACATCCGCTTGTAAACACACTCATAGCGGTTCCTCCAGCGTGGATGTGCTGTGATGGAGGGGCTGATAAAAGTATTGACCTGTAATCTTTGATGTTGTTGCTCTTTTATTGGACTAACCAATCAGAATAGTACGTATCACGGACTACACCCGTAGAGCTCCGTATAGGCGCGTATGTGTGACATGGTCTATAAAACACGTCCCCCTGGATCCCACACCCCCATTCCTACGGTTGCAGAGCCATGACGGACATCCATCCCTATGCGACTCGCATTTTACAGCATGAGACCGTGGTTAATTCACTCACGGATTACCGAGCAGTGGTTCGGTCCATGTTTGGAGATGGTGAACAACGAGGAGCGACGTCAGATCCTGAAGGAGTTCACAGAAGCGGTCCTCGACAGAGTGCACACGATG
This sequence comes from Hanleya hanleyi, assembly GCA_036873755.1. Taxonomy (NCBI): domain Eukaryota; kingdom Metazoa; phylum Mollusca; class Polyplacophora; order Lepidopleurida; family Hanleyidae; genus Hanleya; species Hanleya hanleyi. The sequence goes on along the minus strand of JAVTVY010053275.1, from coordinate 15,655 downwards.
GAGAGGTGTGCTATCACTGGACTATGACAGCCATCCTTGATGCTCGGACTATGGACCACGAGCGCTCACGCTGGAAACAGCGACGGCTCGTTGGCCTAGTAATGGTCTTTGCTCTATTGACCCTGACGCTGTGGCAATGACAGCGACAGAAAAAAAGAACGGCTCTTCAGAGCATCCACAGAAGCGTGAATGTGCAACCGATATATACGAGGGTCAGTCACAGTGTGCGTCATTCATCGATCGTCATTGGGTCAACCATGTTACCGATGGACCTCACCATCAATACGATAGACAGTCATAGGGTCAACCATGTCACCAGTCCTACGAGCCATCCTTCCCCTTAGGGGTCACGTCCAATCGATCGAGACGGTTTCTCGATTAACGAGTAAAACCGAAAAATATATCGTCTCGAAGGGTTCCGGTTTATCTCTATCGATTGTTGTCCCGGTTTGCTCCCGGTTTTCTCTCGAAGCACAAGATCATCTCGATCCCCCTCGAAATAATTCGACTTGCTTCGAGACTGTAATCGAGATGCCTTCAAATGAACGTTTGAACCATTCGGAATGCGTATGCTCGTCATAAATGTACTTTTCGGTGGTGAAATTACTCTCGCGAGTACATATGCATTAAAACACGGATAATATATTAGATTAAACATGAGTCGTTTAATGTTATTTGGTTATTCCGTCTAGAGAACTGTAGTCGCATATATTTGCTACCTGTTATCTTTATATATGTTTATTGAAACAAATATTTAATAGAATCTTGACTTGAAAATTGTAGTACCACATTCGTCAGAGATTTTTCAAGTATCCAAATATGCAGTGGCTTTGAAGGACCACAGGAGGGGCTGGAAATTTGCTAGAAACCGGCTGATAGTAAAATCATATGTGATCGTTAGTCTAAAGCAAGATTGCATTCTGAATTGGGCGATAATTACTTTTATTAAACATGTTATTTGGTAAAAGTTTCTCAACATATGTTATCAGCAATAATAATGTAACGCGAGTATATTATCAATCCCGGCAAAAGTATTGTTTCAGTTTTCTTCCTTTAAAGAAATTAGCCCCTGTTGTTTCAAGCCGAAGATTTTCAGACCGACTGTGGTGTGAATTATTAACACCTCTAGTTCCCATTGTCAGTATTTCCGCACACACTTCCACGCAAGCTTATATATCAGAAAAAAAACTGTGTTGATATAATCTCCTTATTTGAACTATATCACAAGATAGTAATTCTCTGCATTGAATAACACCAAATTATAAAATAAATTATAAACGGAGGTTAATACACCGGTCAAACATTTAACATAATCTTCATTTTGCGGTTGAAACGATCCACGTTGGCTCAAAATAATTTAATATAAAAAATAGTCACGGCATGCTCCCATTTCTTTAATATTCAGGTCCTATCCAGTTATCAATTATCGATGTGAGATAAGAACATTCAATCATATATTTATAGATAAATGAAACGTATTCTTTCAATTGGATTCAGGAAAAACAGGATATCAATATATCGGATAAATGTTGAATAGCATGAAAAAACATCTTAAAAACAATCCGTTGTCGAGATTCTATTTTGGACCAAAATATGCGCATATGACGTGCGCCTCGAAAATATCATGCCCACAAAACACTCTGATCGCCTATTGCATGAAACGGTCAAATTAACGGCAACAAACCACAGACATATAGAAACTGGGACCCCCTTCGAGATTAGCGATTAATTTAATACCCATCTCGAAAACCGGGACGTTTCGATCGAGATAGAACCGGGAGCAAACCGGGAGATGACGCCAGGGGTCCCGGTTCTATCCTCCCGGTTTCAGCCGAGAAATTTCTCGATCTATCTCGAAGACATCGAGAAAGTGCCTCGATTAATTGGACTTGACTCCTTACACCCCGGTTGGGGTTACACGTCTATGAAGATAAAATCACCCTCGTTGAAGACCGTGGTCGCGCGGTGAGACCTCATCGAATACGGTTACGCTACACAGTGACGGCTGGACCAAATTTAAACGGGTTTTGAGCGGTGAACTCGACGGAAACCTCATCCACATAGACAACATAGACAATGCCATCTACTTACACCGTGGACCATTCTTCCTACGCCTGGGCCGTTTCCAAGACCCTACGCGAGGCTTCACCCTAGACCCCGATTTATGGACAGCCTTCGAAAAAGTGGTGCCGATCGTGGACCAGCTGTTTACACCGGACGAGCGGTCAGCTGTTCAGTTGGAGTGGGCTCGTCCGAACCATCGTACGCGGTGCGGACCCTGACCTTGTACGCTGTCTGTGCGAGATCGGGTACAACCTGTTAAAAGGCAACGTACCACTGATTCCGGCTCAGAAGACCAAGTTGACCAAGCATAAGACAGGTCTCCGAACCCTAGTCCAGAAGCGAGTCTCTCAAACACAAAAGAAAAAGGTGTTACAGAAAGGCGGCTTTCTCAGGGCCATTCTTAGCACCGTTGGTCGCTTCCGTGCTGGGTCCAGTATTGGGTGGATTCTTCAGCCGACAATGAATCACACGAAAAAAATGGTCCTCGTCGAACCACGGCTCCTTCAAAACCTCCAATCGCCCTACCCTGTCCCACCTACGGTGAAGACCATAAATACCCTCGATGAAGAGATGCAACAGATCTTACAAAGACCGGGATTAGGCGACTGTGAGAAAGTACAACGGTACAATGAGAAGCTTCAACGGTACATGACATTCATGGACCAATACAAAACGCTTTCTATCCCAGCACCACCACCACCACCACGCGACACACCGCCGACCTCAGCACCGCTCCAACCGCCGCCATTACCAGGGGTACCATCCACAGCCTCACACTGGGTCGAAGACGAAGTGCTGAAGAGTGTACCTGCATCGTTCAAGAAACAAGCTGACCTGGTATTACAACGGATGAAACAGAATCCTAACATGATTTGGAATGATAATGACTACTGGTACAGAATCAGGTGGTCCACGGTACCCACATGACGGATTTAGTGAATGACCTGATGCGTCAACGCAGGTGGCACACGGATCCTCGAGGATGGGAGGTCTTTACTCAAGGCTTGAAAGACATGCATATACCACAGGAATTGGTGGGGAACGCCCAGCGCTGGGCCTAGATGCAGCGGACCAAGCAATCGCCGAGTGGCCCACTACCTTCTTGGGAAGCCGAGTGGGAACCGGAGTCACCCCTCAAAACACCACCACGACGGGTATCTTCTTTTCACGCCTTTAAACAAACACCCTTGATCAAGACACCCACATCTCCAGAGCCGTGACACGTAGCCAAGTCACCGCGACGAACACGACGCCGGACACAACCGCCCAAGGCCTGAAACACCTATTAAAACCAACAGCAGCAGCAGGATAGCTCAGTCGCTATGTTTTACCTCACCCTACCCAGTAACAGTTCGCTGGATGTGTTTTCTGACAACACCTTGGCCAAGTACGTGACCCAGTTACCGCAACCGTTGCATTTACCTGGACGCTGGGAATGTGGCTTCGTGGATAAACAATACCCTTACTCGTGGTACAACGTGCGAGCCAATGAAGTGTAGTGCGAGGTGACCTACGAAGGCAAAGACACCCGACTCACCCCCCCGAAGGCCAATACGATACTTCCAAGGGGTTCATGCAGTGGCTGACAAGACTGTTGCATTATAAGACATGCGGGAGGTCACGATTGTTGTCCCGGTTTGCTCCCCGTTTTCTCTCGAAGCACAAGATCATCTCGATCCCCCTCGAAATAATTCGACTTGCTTCGAGACTGTAATCGAGATGCCTTCAAATGAACGTTTGAACCATTCGGAATGCGTATGCTCGTCATAAATGTACTTTTCGGTGGTGAAATTACTCTCGCGAGTACATATGCATTAAAACACGGATAATATATTACATTAAACATGAGTCGTTTAATGTTATTTGGTTATTCCGTCTAGAGAACTGTAGTCGCATATATTTGCTACCTGTTATCTTTATATATCTTTATTGAAACAAATATTTAATAGAATCTTGACTTGAAAATTGTAGTACCACATTCGTCAGAGATTTTCCAAGTATCCAAATATGCAGTGGCTTTGAAGGACCACAGGAGGGGCTGGAAATTTGCTGGAAACCGGCTGATAGTAAAATCATATGTGATCGTTAGTCTAAAGCAAGATTGCATTCTGAATTGGGCGATAATTACTTTTATTAAACATGTTATTTGGTAAAAGTTTCTCAACATATGTTATCAGCAATAATAATGCAACGCGAGTATATTATCAATCCCGGCAAAAGTATTGTTTCAGTTTTCTTCCTTTAAAGAAATTAGCCCCTGTTGTTTCAAGCCGAAGATTTTCAGACCGACTGTGGTGTGAATTATTAACACCTCTAGTTCCCATTGTCAGTATTTCCGCACACACTTCCACGCAAGCTTATATATCAGAAAAAAAACTGTGTTGATATAATCTCCTTATTTGCACTATATCACAAGATAGTAATTCTCTGCATTGAATAACACCAAATTATAAAATAAATTATAAACGGAGGTTAATACACCGGTCAAACATTTAACATAATCTTCATTTTGCGGTTGAAACGATCCACGTTGGCTCAAAATAATTTAATATAAAAAATAATTAAGGCATGCTTCCATTTCATTAATATTCAGGTCCTATCCAGTTGTCTCATTTTGATATAGAATCAATTATCGATGTGAGATAAGAACATTCAATCATATATTTATAATTTATATAGATAAATGAAACGTATTCTTTCAATTGGATTCAGGAAAAACAGTATATGAATATATAGGATAAATGTTGAAAAACATAAAAAAACCTCTTTAAAACAATCCGCTGTCGAGATCTATTTTGGGCCAAAATATGCGTATATGACATGCGCCCCAAAAACATCATACCCACAAAACACTCTGATCGCCTATTGCATGAAACGGTCAAATTAACGGCAACAAAACACAGACACCTGGAAACCGGGACGCCCTTCGAGATTAGCGATTAATTTAATACCCATCTCGAAAACCGGGACGTTTCGATCGAGATAGAACCGGGAGAAAACCAGGAGATGACGCCAGGGGTCCCGGTTCTGCCCTCCCGGTTTCAGCCGAGAAATTTCTCGATCCATCTCGAAGGCATCGATTTGAACAATCTAAATAACGATGATTTTCGACATTTCTTGCCCAATCTACATGGCCAGATAATATTTCGCACATTTGTACGGGAAACAATTAATGCTGACATGGAGGCAGAGACCAGCGAACAAACTCCTGGTCCAAACCATTTCAGAAACCAGAGGCCAAGCCAGAGTTCCAGTCATATCAGAATTATCTGCCGATCAGCTGATAACCCCAAGCCATTACGGGCAAGCCCTCGCCCAGTCAAAAGCTGTTTCACAGTGTTATGACGAATGCTACCAAATCTGCAGGTTCGTATACAAACTAGTGTAGCCTAGGATGGGGTGCAATCTGCCCTTATTACCTGAAGAATAGCAACTTGCACTCCCCTTGACAATGAACTTTTTGTACTTGTTACATAGTTTGAACTGGCAATTGTTGCAGTTTGACGATCTTTGCACAGGGATGTAATGTTATAGCAAACGGTTGAACTGGGTTGCCCATAGCCAAGAAACATGACGAGTAGCTAGTGCCTCTGTTATCCACCATGTCGTTTGCCTACTGATGTCAAGGTGGAAATATAAACCAGTATCTCATGAAGATATGTGCCCGATCAAACCTGATATTCTTAGACAGAATATGCTAGATCATAAATGAAAAAATAGGCGAGGAAATGAATTTCCGCCATAAGGATATTTACGAAAATGCTGTTTTCTGCATTTGTTTTTTCAATTTCTCACTTTTGGGTGATGATTTCAAGGCTCATATTTTTCAGTTCTATGCAAATCTTTCTCGGAATGTCATGTTGGACAAGGCACATATCTTACATGAGGTGCGCATATCTCAAATATAAACAAGTATGCGCATAAACAAATATGCTTGTTTTTCACATTGCCAACTTTTCAGCTTGCCAACACTACACTATGGTAGCCAAAATGGTTACATCACATACCTGTTTACATATATTCTTTAGTGCATGTGACCTTTTCGACTCGATCTGATGTTTTGCCCCTTGAAGGTCGAAATACTACTTCCATCATTTGTTCTTGTGAACGCAAACAAGCAATGTTTTATCTTAAATATTTTTTTTTGTAGGTATCTGGATGAAGGCCCCAGTCCTGTCGCAGATCGCAAGCTCTAAAAGGCAGAAGTTTGAAAATATTCTGTTGGCTGCAGCACCACAACTGAGTGCACACAATGATAGAGTATGGGTTTTGCTTGGCAAACAACTGCAAAATAAAAGTACGAAAATGACAAAATTGCTGGTTAGCGTATGCATAAATGTTCCAACAGCATCCAGGGCAAGGATGTTGGTAGAAAGACTTCACCAACAACCCCTCTAGCTGTACAAGCTGGCAAAGAAAACCTACCACCACAAGATATGATACCCCCACGAACTTCCAGTCATCGATGAGAAGGTGGATATATTGAGACAAAATGGAGAAAACCTTGGACGTGGTATTTTTCTCCGATTACAAGCGTCTAGTCCGTCATTCATAATTCAGCCGTCGTCCATTAGAGAATATCCGCGTCCATAATCCAAATACCTATTCCATATTCCATATAACAGTATTAGCACCAAATTCAAAAAGACAATCATAGTATACATAAACATAGGCTTGTTTCCCACAAGAGAGAAGCGGTCAACAGTGTTCAATGATGCCGGCAAGACATCATGATGTTCCAAAAATATCAAATCCGTATCGCTGATCAGTATTCTTAATCCAAAATATACGCTGTAAATTCGTCATCTAAAGAATGATGTATCTCCGTCACGCTTTGATTGTGACTGTTCATATGAATACCATGAATAAGTACATGGGTTCATACGGCCCCTAGCCCCGGGTTCACGATTAGCTAAAAATATTTAGCAAAGTCATTTTGACGCAGAATAATAATCTCACCGGTGAGGATCATCTGTCAGTGTTGAAACAACAAACTGGTATATCACTTTCTCAAGAGTTAAGACAGGATTCGGTTTTTACTTGCATCGCCTGATAATATCAGATTCTGTTCTTTGGCATGTTTCCATAGCTACGGCAAATGCTTCTCGAACTTTAGTTCTTTGACGTTACACATGTCGCAGCTACGACCACACATAGAAATGATTTAGATTCCATATAAATATAGGAACTTTTCCACAGGGCCCGACGTATTTTCAGTTACCAACAAATAATGTGAATTAAATGAATTTTGTTTTGTTTATTAGATTAATCTTGAAATCTAAAACAATTACGGTATGGATAATTGTTTCATATTAAGAATGTCCTGTTCATACTGAATTGTTACTTTTACATTAATCATTGCAATGCATGCTTTCATGGCCTGATATTGACCCCGCAGTAATCACGATAACTGCCCACACAAGGTACATGTATCCTGCGTATCCGTCCCCCGCAGCAGCGGCAGAGTTATGGTGGATTACGCTTGCGTATTCCATCACAACTGTTGCTGCTGGCGGGATATGGACCTTTATGGTCATTTCTTTTTACAATTTAGACGATGGTATATGGTTGGAGAATCATCTGAATTAACTTGGTTTTCTATAATTCCCTTATTTTTTAGACTTTCCTATATTTTCCTATATGTTGTCCAAAAGCACCTACATTTCCTACATTTTGGCTTCTCATGAAAACTTCCAACAATTCTCTGAAATGAGTCAAATTGGCATTCAGACATCCATTAATTTGTTCGACTCCCTTTGCTTGGCAAATACATAAATACAATAATATTTGTTGAACCAAGCAACAGGTATGTTTCCTAAATCCCCATCACTATGATCACATTCAGTGGAAATAATTGGTTGAAAAATTGTCTGATCTAATGTTAACTGTTTGCATTGTTCTTGGCGCCTGGTATGGGCAATGTTTTTGATAAGTGTTAAGTCAGTCAACTGATGATCGATCAGAAATTTGATATAAATCAATTAGTTGATTGGTTGAAGAATCATTTGAATTAATGTTAACTGTTACATTGTTCTTGCCGCATGTTTTGGGCATAGGATTTAGTGTTACATTGGCACAATTGAATGATATCAATATATATATATTAAAGATTTGCTGACCTGACATTTCCGTTTTGACGAAATTTTCAAATGCTTTTAACGGCCATTAAATTTCACCAACTCGCCACTTGGGAAAATGTCATTAAAACAATGTCCATAATATTAATGTCCATTACACTACTGATGGTTTAATGGGATATATCTCCTTTAATAGGCAGTTAAGTGGGATTAAATGGTGCAGTTTAATGGCCATAAAATCAGAACAGGCCATTAAATAAAACTTTTTAATGCCCGGTTAATTTGATCCAATATGATGGCCATTAAATTCAGTTTCGCTTCATGGCCATTAAATTTGGCAGCTGTGGGCATTAAAACTTACCTGAAAGGTATTTAATGACATTTTCACTATATTCCCTTTAATGGCTATTTTAATGGCTATTTTAATGGCTATTTTAATGGCATTTCCAGGTGAAAATAAGTGGCAAATTAATGTCGTTTTCATGCCTGGTGTTTAATGGCATTTTAATGGCAAAACATGCAGTAGTGTTTAAAAAATCTGATAATATCTTTACATCATCCTTACGGAACACAGAGTGTGCATACCATTGAATTTATATATTTATATTTTTTCGCTCAGACAAACTCGCAATCATTTTCAACTTCCCAATTGTCTTACTTATTCAAATTTAAATTGAAGACTCTTAATAGCACGCATCGCGTACACCTATGACGTACTCCTGACTTCGTCAATGTCTGAATGAGATGTTGCCATGAAAGCAGTTAAACCTAATATTCCGAATAGAGAGAATACATTTGTAATGATGATGTAAACTGTAACATTGCTAAATCATTTATTACGACAAATTTCTCTGTCTGCATCAAGTTTATTCGTAAAGAGCCGCGAGCCGATATGGTGAGAAAAATAACTCAAATTCCTGCATTTCACGATCGTCTTCAAGAGCGATTGCCGAAAAATTCGCCAAATGGAACTTGATCATCGATAAATTACAACACATATAAGGGAAGGGAATTACTAATACAGAGAGACAGTATTAGGGATCGTTTCCATTAATCGTTTTTTCTTAAGTCGCGATTTTTCTTCAATTTTCTCGATTGAAAAACGATCAGTCGCGAATCAGTCGCGAGGATATCGAGAAAAAAAATGAGAAAAAACGATTGAACCTTTTCTGGAAAAAACCATTCTCTCGCGATATCGTTTTTGAATTGTTTACCCATGCGCGATCCGTTCTTGATCGCGAATCTTCAATCGCGAGAGAATCGTTTTTTTTCAAGGCGCAAGAGAATCGTGAGGCGGAGTGATATTTGACACATAGGCCGTGTTGCCATCGTACGCCGCTCTATCCGCGAAATGGGAACTACATGTAATGTTGATTGCGGATTTGTCGATGGAAAAACCTATATTACTATACTATACTGTATAAATGCGCAAGATAACCGAATAATATATATGATTCACGATCTATAGTCTCCTACAAGCCGAAGTAGGGCGTATGCTGGAAATATCTATACATATACCTGTACCATGCTTCCTGTGACGTTCGCGCTCAGATTTACTCTGGCGAAGCGTAAATGACAAAATTACATGTTTATTCAATAATCGTGTGAGTCGACAATGTATTAATGTTCAGTCATTCCCTTCATACTTTCGATAATTTCCTCATATATTCATGCAACTTGGTATAAACAATACAGGATGATAGTCACAATATCTTGTTTTGTAAATACCGGGTACAGGTCATAAGTGGATTTGAGTTCGTCGTTGATTGCATTATCAGAATGATTACGGCACAGGCTTCATAGAGGTGTGAATGGGCGCATGGCGATAACCCAGAACAGCTTAGCCCTCCAGCCGAGAATTTCTAGGTTAATTAAGGTGAAAAATAGTGTAATTAAATATGTATATTTTGTTATAGTAAAACATACATTAGGAAAGGGTATCCATTCATGTTTTGGTACAGTTTTTAAACTATTGAGATGTGAATAAGTTCAAAAATCACCATCAAGTTAATTTTATTTATTATAAGAATATTCGCGGCAGTGATTTCATATTTATATCAAATACATATCACAATGGTGATTGAATCGCATATAACGGTTGGATTCGCATATGTACAATACTTTTTATTTTAATTTTATATTTTGATAAATGAACTATGAATGATTCCAAAGGGAAGCTCAAGCCAAAAACCAACTGAATAGTATACAATTTCATCTCTTACTGGATTAACCAGTTGTGAAAACTTTTTACAAATAGCCCGCGCTATATATTAATAATTAAGTGCTTTCGAAGACTCAAAACCCCGTATGACAATGTTATATTCAATACAGCGCCATCTATCTACACAAGGAAAATGGTGATGCCAAAAACGTTCACGAAAAAACTACACAAGAAATCTGGAATAATACCAGCTTTAAAACACAGAAATACCCAAAATAATAGACGAAATTACAAGTGCAAATGACCCAATCTGACCATATCCGGGTCTGTGTCCCGTACAAAATATATGTAAATATGAAGTTTTAATTATATGCATAACCATTATTCCTATGTATATATATAGATATTTTTTTTCAATTTCTTTCAATATCCCCATCGTATCTATATAACCGCCAACTGTACAGAAACACGCTATAGTTTTACACTAGGCAAAGAATGGAAAAGGAAGAAGAAAAAATGATCGAACTTAATACAGTCTGACTGAAACTCGAACGTGTATGCGGGTCAGTCAGGCTGAACCAATGGCATACTACTTTCGGCTATAATCCTCAATCGTTTTTTTCCAATCGTTTATATTTTCTCGATTAAAAAGCGATTGAATCGCGATATCGCTTTTTATTCGCGAGAATTTTCTCGATTGAAAAACGATTGCCAACAGAAAAAAAACGATTCGAACAGCGATCGCGAATGAATCGTTTATTTTGAAGAAAAAAAACCATTCCCTCGCGCCTTGGAAAATCGCGACGTCGAGAAAATTTGACGAAATAAACGATTCATTCGCGAACGATAATTGGAAACGGTGCCTAAGAATACTGATCAGCATTGCGGATTTGATACTTGAAACATCACGATTTCTTGCCGGCGTCATTGAAAACTGTTTACCTCTTAATATTTTTCTGCAGGAAAGATATTCTATGTTTAGCAATACGGTTATTGTTTATTTTGTATTTGATGGTAATGCTGTTATATAAATTAGGTCTTTGAATTATGGACTCGGAAATAATTCAATGAACGACGGTCGAATATTGAATGACGGACTAGACGCTTGTATGACAATACGAACGCAGTATTTGTAAATGCACACACAAGATATCAGATAACAGGATGTTTTCTTTATGTGTAGTCGCTTATATAAATATTTCTGATCTTGGTAAATCGATAGCTGCTAATCTGAGTACACCGTATAGATTGTTACTTCATATTTACCACTGCCTTCTTATTGCCGTAAACATCGTTAAGTGAGCAGATCGGGCTGTTCTGGGTTTATATACTACCATATTTATTTGAAATAGCAGACAAGGTGTGCATATGAACACCTGGTTAGGGGCGTTGTTTGCTGACAGTGTACGACTCAGTGGTCCCGGAGAAAAACTACGAACGAAAAGAATTTAATACATACGGGGTGAGTGAGTGAGTAGGACTTAACGTCGTTTTCAACAATCTTTCATTCATATCCCGACGTTGCCTACATATGCTAGCACACGAGAGCGCCCACCGTTCCTATTATCCTGGACACTGCTCGGTCCAGTCAGTGCAACACACGATCATCCTTCGATGTATTGACCTGGTTCAATGCTCCTTTACTCTGTCCTGAGCTTTTTGGGACCTGTCCAGGCCAGGGGGATCATTTCGGCCCCCTCGAATATTTTTCTTATCCCTTGAGCTAGGGGGCGGACACTTGCCACACTATACCCTTTAGCAAAGCTCTACCAGAAAATGTAAATAAATCCAAGATGGTTTTAGAAGTGATCCAAGATAAAGACACAATAACGTCATTCTCAAAAAGGGATTTTGGGGGCGAATGTTTCGATGTTTTGTATTTATGTCATTTCTTTGCAAAGACTGCATGATAAATTATTAAGTAACAGTCTGATGTGAAATAAAACAGTTTTTGCCCAAGCAGACATTTTGAAGAAAAATGACGAAAAGATCACTTTTCTGGCACGCCACATGTCCGCTATTTTGAATTTACCCATGATCCTCTGCTCTGCGGTCATGCAAATAGATTCAGAATGACTCCAATATGATAATTTATAAAGTCACGGAGTGCCGGCTAAAAAGTTTTTGTCCTTCCGGAAATATGATAGGAAGTTTGGTAGAGGGCATAAGTAGGGTAAGGTTAAGTTCGGGGATCTGACGATGACCGGTATCTAGGCAGACAACACCTGTAACGATGTGTGTCATGTTGTAGCACTTGAATTGAACTACTTCTTGCCGAAATATGGATGTCTCGATTCAATTAGGAAAACGGCGAGGTACAATTTCGTTAACATTGTAAATGTAAATTATTAGCACGATGAGCGCTTGATGGTTCCATGTTACCTACTCCATAGCTACGCGATACCTCTCACTTTAATGACGCGATAACAGCGCCTCTAATTAGCGCGACTGGCCATACTCAGAAACGACAATCGATAGAAGTGCAGAAGAGAATAATCGGTGTCAGATTCTCAGACCAATCTAATACACTTATTTGCATTATCTTGTAGAGCTGGACACAAGTATATGCTATGAAAAACTCCTGGGATCTCGTCCGCTTCTTTCGTCTGACGCAACGTCGTCGAAATAGACTCACTTCCTCAAAAATGGATGCTAGAGAAGTAAAGGTATGTTCCGTGGCTGTAATTTCGTAAAGGTGTTTTAGTAGACATATATACCTTATGAGGAGTTGAGTGCTGCAATATCCGCCAGACAACTGCCATACGTGATGTCAAGTCATTTGAAAAATCCACACAAACGCCCGCGTTGATGAGATACTGGAACAATATAATATCCGATAATTACGCAGGGTCCGCGGGATGTCTGTGGGAATGATAAAACAGGATATGGATATGCAGAGTCATGAGACTTCTTGTCGGATTACGCCAGTCGTCATTGCACGTTCTCGCTCCCTTGCCATGATAAGTAGGATGGGGTTAAGATGAATCAGGACTATGTTGGTATTGTGGAACATCACGCTCAGTGTAATATCAAAATGAGATCACAGATGATTCTGTAAACTAATTGATCAACCTTTCGTTGATACTTAGCAATTTTCAAGAATTCATCCGTTGGTATGGACAAAATATTAAATAATATTGTTAGCAAATTAATGTCTGTACAGCAATGCAAAAGCGCATGAGAGTTGATATGCACTCGTGCGATTTGCACTTATTAACAGTACATACATGTCGAATGTACCCTTTGCTAAAGCCCGCTATTTCACGTTAGTGGTATGTAAAACAATACAAAAAGCTGCATACTGTGCAGCAGCCAGGAGAGGGGATAGAGAGAATTAAGGTTTAACGTCGCGTTCAGCAATATAGCGAAGATCAAATAAAATTCTAGTATTCAACTTGATAACTAAGTAATCCAACACATTAAAACATACATACATTAAAACTTATGCAACAAACCGATTTCTCTCAAATAACCTAAGATTGTCTTCTTTCACCCGACTAAAAAGATCTTCTAAAGTACGATCCTTTTAGTCGGATGAAAGAATTACAAGCGTCTAGTCCGTCATTCATAATCCAGCCGTCGTCCATTAGAGAATATCCGCGTCCATAATCCAAAGACCTATTCCATTTTCCATATAACAGTATTAGCACCAAATTCAAACAGACAATCATAGTATACATAAACATAGGCTTGTTTCCTGCAAGAGAGAAGCAGTCAACAGTTTTCAATGATGCCGGCAAGAAATAGACTGTATCTTAGGTTATTTGAGAGAAATCGGTTTGTTGCATAAGTTGGCACATTTCACTATCATCATTGTCATTGAAAACGACGATAGTCAACAGGTTGAAGAAAGAATGACCGAAAATTGCAGCCAATTTTTCTTACTCCTTTTAGCACCAACGGTGATATGTATTTATTTTGCATACCATGTTGGCGCTTTGCTGGTAAAGCTGTCTCTAATTTCATGCCTCGTTTGATTGATTATGATAATAACTTGTCTTGTAGACAACTATTATTGGCATCGACCTACAGAACAGTTGCCAGGACACATTTTCTTTGTAGTCTACAAAAGTGATGTTCATCCTTAAGAGATAATGGAATTTTTAAGAGCAACAGAAAACACTTCGCAGCCAGACCAACAATCCACAGAGAGCAATTAAGTAGACTGACCGAAACTGACAGGTTATAAAAAATCGTAATAGAAAATTCAATGCTTAATTTCCCAAAGTCTCCATTTTTAACGCGACAAGCCTGTTGTAATTTTTTTTAGTTGTTTGTTTTTTTCGAACGAATATGGTAGTCGGCTTTCATCTGCAGAGAGCGGAATTCGAGTGACAGCTAGAATTCAGGAAAATGGGTTTGCCGCTGTCGATGTGTAACTATACTGAAAAAGGGCGACGGACAGTTTATTTCTCTCTCTGAGATAAAAAGCTGGGAGAGAGAGGAAAAAAACAAAACATATCTTAACCCTATCTAGCCTGGGCAATTTGGGATGTTTCGCAGCGGGACAAAGTTTTTTGTCACTTTTATCCACACAAGAGCAAACAAATTAAAGACGAAAACATTGCTGGTACCTCATATGACATCCATTCTGAATTTGGCCATCATCCTCTCCTTGGAGTGGTATGCAAATAGGCCCAAAATGACCCCAATATGATAACCAGACACCAAGAGAGATATTTGGAGATGCAACTTAAACACGTGTAATCCGTCATTTTTATACCACGGTGAATAGACGAAGTTTACAGCAAAGTAGTCGAAAACACCAATGGAGTAATTTTAGCCAATATTGTTTGATTGCATTACCAGTCACGCCAATGCAAATTGAGATAAAGACAAACCATAAGCTGGTTTTGTGAACACTGACAAGACTAAAATAGGATTGCCAACTCTTTCACGTTTAATTTCCTTTAAAGCGATTTCAAATGTTATTCCTACTTGGTGGGAATCATTATGTGTCAATGTCTCAATGTCCATCACAATTCCTTGAGAAGACCGGTAGATAAAAACTTGGTGACGTCTGTCGGGGGACTTAACGAATGCGCTCATGAATGTGTATCGATGAATCTGTCAAAGCACATTTTATAGGTTCTGAATGAAGAGAGTGGACAGGAAAGTTCACCTTTGCCAACTGCAGAAAGGTCGCCGACATGTGCCCGACCTTCGTGACATTATCTTCATGGATTGTAAACTGTTCTTCAACGGTGCAATCTACATTTTGCTAAAATAATTCAACCTCGAATACCTTCTACGTCTATCATAAAATATGTGTATATATATAACGTTCTGGCAGCAGTTTTTGGACGCATCATTCCAAGAAATATATAAATGAAAAAATGTAGGGACGCGATCC
>JAVTVY010053274.1:0-25669 GCA_036873755.1 Hanleya hanleyi | reverse complement strand
AGTACATCGATGTACTGTCGGGTGTTTTGGGCAGTAAAATACTTGTACATTCGTCCTTTGAAGGTGCGATTGAATCGTTCCACCACAGAGGCTTTGGTCTCGTTGTACGTATGGAAGAAAAATACCTTCTGTTTCTTAAGAAAGGCTTGAAAGGGTCGGTTGAGAAATTCTGTGCCTTCATCCGTTTGCAAATACAGAGGTTTGCGCCCCGTCTTGAAAATCCGCTGGAACGCTGCTATTAGATTCTCTCCTGTTTTGGTGCGAATGGATAGTACCCAGGCGTACTTGGATAAAATATCGATACAGGTCAACATGTACCGATGTCCATCATTGTGGGGAGCAAATCGACTCATATCCACTAAATCAGCCTGCCATTGTGCATCTATGCCTCCGACGATGACTCGGTTACGGCGAAAATGTCGTCGAGCTGCTCGATGTAAACTATACGTGTCTTGGGTTTTTAACCAGTCTCGTACTTCAGTTCGACTGATGCCTTGCGAATGGACAGCTCGAGCCAGTGCTCCCACAGCACTATATGCGGCTGGACTGGTAGGGTTGTAATACAAATCGGTTAACACCTTGTTGACTGTAGACGCCTTTTTTCCCTGGGGGGACCGCTTCATCACCGTGTTCTTCTTCTTTTTACCCTTCATCGTCCTGGTAGGTCCCCGTCGTTCGCTTCATCAGGTGACACTGACACGCTAACCTCTGTGCCTTCTCTAGATATACTTTTCCGGTCTGTAGTACTAGTATCGGATTCGTCATCATCATCATGTTGTTTTTCATGGGGTTCAGCAAACGCGTCTTCGATAGCACGAATCCACGCTAATTGATCGGGTGTTCGATCGTCCGGTGTAAATAACTGGTCGACAATAGGCGCTATTTTCTCCAAAGCTCCCCATACAGAGGGGCTTAGGCTGATACTTCGCTTAGGCTCTTGGTAGCGACCCACACGCCATCTTTTTCGTGTAAAGAGGGGCGGTAGGGAATATACGTAAACGGCATTGTCCAGGTGGATGAGGTCTCCGTACAATTCATTGCTCAATACCCGTTTAAATTTATTCCATCCATCACGCTGTAGCATTACCGTATTCGATAGCTTCTCACCGGGTACCCAGTAAATCGCTTCATCGTCTTTTGCCAGGGTGACTCTATCTTGATAAACATATAACCTCACACTGGGTGTAAGCGGTAGAATGGCTCGTAGTACTGACATGCTTGCTCTGTAAATGTCGAACGGTGAATGACACACACTCTGTCTCTTCCCCTGATATTTATAGTGTCAAAAAACACCGACCAGCCCAGTGTGTGTGTATACTGTCACCCCCCTTCGTGAAAGTCCGTCATCACTCGTGTGTGAACGTAGTATTTTTTTCCCTTCGTGAAAGTCCGTGATCATTCGGGGCTGTAATCATTTTAACCCGCGGTATTTTGCGCGAAATGTGAGGATTGTAAAATTAACACTTGTAAGAAACGCGGACGTCGGTGTAGACACCTTGTAGACCCACGCGACATCCACTGTAATGCTATTAATAGACACCCTCATTTAACGTGTGTGAATTTGGCGCAAAAAAAATGAAGTGGCGACACACAGTCAATACAAGCGATTCTTTTCAGGGCCAACTCCTCCATGTTATTTCAATACATACAATCATTTAACCATTGACAAATTTGGTGCAAAATCTCAGGATTGTAAAATTAACGCTTGTAAGAAACGCGGACGTCGGTGTAGACATCACGCGCTGTGTACCTGGACTCTAATACTATTAATAGACACCCTCATTTAACGTGTGTGAATTTGGCGCAAAAAAAATGAAAGGGATTCTGGCGACACACAGTCAATACAAGCGACCCTTTTCAGGGCCAACTCCTGCCATGTTATGTCAATACATACAATCATTTAACCAGTGACAAATTTGGTGCAAAATCTCAGGATTGTAAAATTAACGCTTGTAAGAAACGCGGACGTCGGTGTAGACATCACGCGCTGTGTAGCTCGACTCTAATGCTATTCATAGACACCATCATTTAACGTTTGCTAGTACGAATTTCGTGCCAAATGAAGAGATTCTGGCGTAACCTGGCGTAAGGAAGAGTGGGGGATTCAGACTATGGACCAATGAGCAGGCCCGAATAAGAGCCAATGAAATGTCATTAAAAGAACCAATCCGCTATCAATAAAAAAGAACCAATGAAACCCGTATGACGTCATTGAAACAGCCAATGAAAAAACGGCTGTATTTGAGTATAAAGGCAGCGGGAGCTCAGATAGCGTCACTCCAAATACCTTTTACCATTCGTAAAAACGTATAGACAACAACTACAACAAAGCATGTCTAGAGTTGCCAAGATGTCAACGACCAAAGGGGCAGCCAAAGCCAAGCGAGAGAAAGAGTTTGCCAGAGCGGCGAAGAGGAGCTGGTTGATGACCGTGAGGGCCTGGACAAGGGAGAATGTGAGATTGACAACGGTGTCGTGGGCACAGCTGCATCGCCTGGTCAATACAGCCCCCGAGGAATTAATGGGAGACGAGTGGTTGGACTGCTTAAAAGCCGTGTTAGATGAAAGACAAGAACAACAACAACAACAGCAGGAACCCCAAGCCATTCCACCAGCCAGATTCCTGGACGACCTGCCCATCACCCCAGGGGACTCTGCCACCCACTACACCTTGTCTCCTCTCCGGATATTTCATCCCAACAAATTGGAGTAGGTGACTCCACCAAACGGCCCTTTTCAGGGCCAACCAAAACCAACGGCCCTTTTCAGGGCCAACCATTCCTTCGAAAGAGGAACTTCTAACTGAGCACATTCAATTCAAATCAGGTCCTACACAATCTCCTCTCCTGCTCTATATTCTATAGTATTACGCAACACCAAAAAAAAAAACAATCCCGGCCCCTCAAAACGGCCCTTTTCAGGGCCAACTCCTTTACTTGAAAACACACAGTGAACGTAAAATTAAACGAGGAAGTGACGCAGAGGTGAGTGTAAGCACCTTGTAGGCCTAAGCAACGCGACTATGTAATGCTATTAATAGACACCATGATTAACCCAGGAAGGGGCGCGGACGTCGGTGTAGACACCTTGTAGGCCTGAGCAACACGTATATGTAATGCTATTAATAGACACCATGATTTAACTAGTGTGAATTTGGCGCAAAAAAAAATGAAGTGACGACACACAGTCAATACAAGCGATTCTTTTCAGGGCCAACTCCTGCCATGTTATCTCAATACGCGCAATCATTTAACCCTTGACACATTTGGTGCAAAATCTTAGGATTGTAAAATTAACACTTGTAAGAAACGCGGACGTCGGTGTAGACATCACGCGCTGTGTACCTGGACTCTAATACTATTAATAGACACCCTCATTTGACTAGTGTGAATTTGGCGCAAAAAAATGAAAGGGATTCTGACCACACAGTCAATACAAGCGATTCTTTTCAGGGCCAACTCCTGCCATGTTATTTCAATACGTACAATCATTTAACCCGTGACAAATTTGGTGCAAAATCTCAGGATTGTAAAGTAAACGCTTGTAAGAAACGCGGACGTCGGTGTAGACATCACGCGCTGTGTACCTCGACTCTAATGCTATTCATAGACACCCTGATTTAACGTGTGTGAATTTCGTGCCAAATGAAGCGATTCTGGTGTAACCTAGGAAGAGTGGGGAGTTCAGACTAGGGACCAATGAGCAGACCCGAATAAGAGCCAATGAAATGTCATTAAAAGAACCAATCCGCTATCCATAAAAAGAACCAATGAAACCCGTATGACGTGATTGAAAACAGCCAATGAAAAAACGGCTGTATTTGGGTATAAAGGCAGCGGGAGCGCAGATAGCGTCACTCCAAATACCTTTTTACTATTCTAGTAAACGTATAGAGAACAACCACAACAAGATGTCTGCGAAGATGATGGTGTTGACCCGCAGGGCGGCCAAAGCCAGACGTGAAGAAGAGAAAAAAGCTTTTGCCAGAGGCACAAAGAGGTTGTGGTTAGAGACGTTGAAACACTGGACCCGGCAGAATAGGACACCGGCGTCGTGGGCACAGCTTCATTTCCTGGTTACTGAAGCGCCAACAGATTTGACGGGAGAGGAGTGGTTGGCCTGCCTGCGAACCGTGTTGGCCGAAAGAGACCAAGAAGAGCGGGAAAGAGACCAAGAAGAGCGGGAAAGAGACCAAGAAGAGCGGGAAAGAGACCAAGAAGAGCGGGAAACACCACAAGCCACATTTCTGGCCCACTTGGGCCTAACACAACGGGTTTCTGCCAGCCAGTATACCATATCCCCATGGCCGAAAGTTTTACTGACCAAATTGGAGTAGGTGACTCCACCAAACGGCCCTTTTCAGGGCCAACCAAACCAACGGCCCTTTTCAGGGCCAACCATTCCTTCGAAAGAGGAACTTCTAACTGGGCACATTCAATTGAAATCAGGTCCTACACAATCTCCTGTCTATATTCTATAGTATTACGCAACACAAAAAAAAACAACCCCTCAAAACGACCCTTTTGAGGGCCAACCAAACCAACGACCCTTTTCAGGGCCAACCATTCCTTCGAAAGAGGAACTTGTAACTGGGTACATTCAATTGAAATCAGGTCCTACACAATCTCCTCTCCTGCTGTATATTCTATAGTATTACGCAACACAATAATGCTATTAATAGACACCATCATTTAATGAGCGGCTTTGGCTAGTACGAATTTCGTGCCAAATGAAAGGATTCTGGCGACACACACCCATACAGTACACGCGACTCTTTTCAGGGCCAACTTACACATGTTATCTCAATACATACAATCATTTAACCCTTGACAAAATTTGGTGCAAAATCTCAGGATTGTAAAATTAACACTTGTAAGAAACGCGGACGTCGGTGTAGACACCTTGTAGACCTCAGCAACGCGACTATGTAATGCTATTAATAGACGGAATGATTTAACCAGCAGTATTGTGTAGTGCCAATTTCGTACCAAATGAAGGGATTCTGGCGACACACAGTGAATACACGCAATTCTTTTCAGGGCCAACTCCACAATGTTATTTGAATACGTGCAATGATTTAACCAGCGGGGTGTTTGGTGCAAAATGTCAGGATTGTAAAATTAACACTTGTAAGAAACGCGGACGTCGGTGTAGACACCAATCAGCGACGTGTATATGTAATGCTATTCATAGACACCATCATTTAACTAGTGTGAATTTCGCGCCAAATTGTGCGGACGTCGGTGTAGACACCTTGTAGGCAACGCGTAATGCTATTAATAGACACCATCATTTAACGTTTGCTAGTGCGAATTTCGTGCCAAATGAAGGGATTCTGGTGTGACCCAGAATGCATCACTCGCATCCATACAGTACATACGACTGTTTTCAGGGCCAACCCCTAATGTTATAAAAGTAGGTGATTTTTTAGTGGATTGAATGTATTCATTGCATTACCTTGCCATTTTAAGGCTGTCAGGCACATACCTGACGTATTTTTATCCAGGAAAATCCATTTATTTCCAGTGTACCGTGTTTTCCACACTACCCTAACTTAACATTACGGCGCTAAAAATGGATAAAATCATTAAAAAAAGTGGCTTAATCGACCACTAGTGTTCTCAATTTTTAAAGACTACACCCTGAGTTGCTCCAGTTCAACTTGAAATAAATTTTATACCTCACCTGGCATTTATTGCAAAATGACACCGGTTTAAAATTGTAAAACAAACACAAATTTCTTGCAGCTTGAGTTCACCACCCAAGGTTTGATGCACGATTTCGCTGACGTCCGCGCGCTCTACGGTTACACTATAAATAGCGGAGTGTATGTTGCACATTCACAACAATTACATGATGATGGGTATTGACAGGATGGATATAGATGCAGCGTTTGAACAGTTTATGACACATTGTGATAAACTACAACACCCACCGACAGAGAACCGTTGGCTAGATTTGGATGCTGTAATTTTACAGACTGCCGTACAACAACCCATGAAACAGAGCGCCGTACAACACCCACCGATGATACAGGGCACATGGATGGATAATATAAATGGCGTACAACAGCCCATGATACAGAGTACCGTACAACACCCACCGAAGATAGAGGAGACATGGATGGATAATATAACGTTACAGCCCCTGTTTACAGATGAACAACAACAACACCAACCACCACCGGTACTACAGGCTGCCAGGCAACACCAACCACCACCACCGGTACTAACAACGCAACGCCAAAACACAGAGTTTTACCAACACATGTCAGTGGTGTTCAAGGAAGAAGACTACCAACCTCAAGTACCCCTGGATCGTCAGTTGGCATTGCCAGAAAAAAAGAAAACAGTGGTGTTCAAGCAAGAAGAAGACCCCCAACCTCAAGTACCCCTGGGTGGTGAGTTGGCATTGCCAGAAAAAAAGAAAACAGGACCAAAAGAAGAGAAAAAGAACAAGAGAAAAAGGAGTAAAGCAGAAAATGAACATATCGAAGGCATGCTACACTACGCTGCTGCGATGAATAGAAGGTTAGCACTGCCCGTAGTATGGGCACCAGTACGTTTTTTACGCTGTGTCCAATGTTCAGCACGTTTTGCCAAGTACGCCATATTCCCCTGCGGACATCAAGCCCTGTGCCTGCCTTGTATTGACCGGGACACGCGCCAAACACCGTCTACGCCCGCTGATGCACCCGTAGAGTGTGAATTCGTCAAGACGGATTGCCCCGTGTGTATACACAGACGGCTACACGCTACCCCAACGATGTAAGGCCTTACATCTTTTCCAACGGCCCTTTTCAGGGCCAACCATTCCTTCGAAAGAGGAACTTCTAACTGGTTGCACAAAAATTAACACCAACTCCTGCACCTGCACACACACCTAGCTAAGTTTAAAAAAATTACCTGCAAAAAAAACAAATTACCTGCTTTTATACGTTCTTTTATAATTACCTGCTTTTATACGTTCTTTTGACGGGTCAGGTAGAATGGTCAGGCAAAGTAAATGAGAAACATACACCAATACACTAAAAATTACCTGTTTTTATACGTTTTTTTTCACCGCCCTATGGGTATGCCGATTACAACATGCCCGAACACGCCCGAACATGCCCGAACCACGCCGCCATCTTGCTTTACAACATGGCCGACACCCGCCATCTTGCTTTACAACATGGCCAACCCTTCCCGAACATACCCGAACAGGCCCGAACATGTCCGAACCACGACGCCATCTTGCTTTACAACATGGCCGACACCCGCCATCTTGCTTTACAACATGGACGCCAAAGTGCACCGAATGACCCCGTGACCACCATCTTGATTTACAACATGGACGCAGTTGTGATGTCATTCTGAGGTGAACCGGAAGTGACGTCATCTGCGCAGAAACACCTGCGCACTCGTCAATGTGCGAGTCAATATACGCTTATACTACTACTGGCCTACATACATTTGGCTGCCATATTTTTTAACGAGTATGGTGACTCCCTATTTTTACTTCTTCTTTTTTTTTATACGCCCGCCTCACTATATGTGACTTAGGTTGGAATATTCAGAGTTCTCTCCCCTACATGTATATGGCATTTGTCCTGTGGAGTTGTCTCCCGTGTTTGAAACAGCTATATTTAGTTAAACTGTTGTGGAATAAAAACCATACATTTACTAATTTAACGGGGAAAGGGGTTCTTTATGAACTTCATACCTGTTGATCAACTCAAGAACAAAGGTTTACTTCATCACTTTCTTCTTCCTTCATGAAAAATTCTCTCGAAAGAAATCCATTTGCAGGAAAACTACTGTTTTCTTGTGTTTGACTATTGTCGATTTCAGTGTTGGATATGTGAGTTCTCGGTTCTTGCTCCAAGGTCAACTAGTTTCCAAGAGTTAAGCCCATTTTAGTTTATCATTCAATTTTTGATGTGATATATGTTACATTCTCAGAGGCACAAAATTGTAGACCTTTCTCTGGATTGCTAGCTACCAATTGAAATCAAGGCTATTAAACATGAGTAGTGTGACTAACGTCACAGGACCTACGAAGTAAGGTGAGAAAGATGACTTGGGGGTCCAAGCGTAATGTTATAGGTCACCTAAGTAGGTAAAATTTCATCAGAAGTTAGTCAGCTCAGAACTTGCTGATAACAGTTTCCTAATGCACCTTCATGCCAAAAATCAAGGTTCTAATATCAACGGTTCTCCTTCTTTTGCCGACGAAAGGATTCGGATGGACTCACTCACTCATTACCGGACAATTTGCAAATGAGAGCCTACTTCGTAAGAACAACCTTGAAATTTGGACCAATGTAATTCCAGATATACGGGCGTATATTGAAGCCCCTTGGGCTCTTGTTTTTTTTCATGGAACATCTAACTTGATCAAAAAATCCTGAAATTTTAAAAAAACTTTCAACCTCTAGAAATGAACGTCCTCTACTCCCGTAAGTATGATGGGAAGGTAATATGTCGACTATCATATGTTATTTAAAATTTGCTCCTTCACCTTCACATTTAACTCTTGTGAATTTTCTGGAGGTCTAGCTGTAGCAGTGACCCGATGTGACGTGTTCAACGTTTCCTACGAGAATGCGAGACATTCACGATATACAATACAAAAGCGAAATTCGATGCGCCTAAATATTCGCAAATTCTACATTTGTTCACCATTTTTTCTATCCTACCTCTATGACGGCATCTTTTTGTACCTTTTGTAGTTCGTTTTGATAGAAGCCTCCTTCGATAGACCCATCCATGAAATTTACTAGTTTGAATATATTTATTCCAGTCCTTTGAAACCTAAAATTCCCCAGTTCACTGAATCAGGCTCGATAATCCATTTATACATATTTAACGTGTGAAATTCAAGATTCATTCTCTTTGATAGCTTCTATCGAGGATCTGTGAGGGCGATGATTGTAATTGTGTAAAATGTCTTTCATACTCTCTTTATAAGGATGTGTTTGTGAGCAAGAATCTGTACATGATATTCTTCATGGTCCTGATAACTATTTTGGTATAATAAGCTTTCTTCTCATTTGCTTGATGTAATAGTTAACACCTTTCTTCTTTAAATGACACCGCAGGCCATGGTAAGAATAGGACTCAGCTCCTCAGACAGCTTGTCGTTAGAGGCGACTAAATGAGGCACCCGTGGGGTTCCCGGGTGTGAAAAGGAATAGGACCCCACCCGTGTGGTTCCCGGGTGTGAAAAGGAATAGGACCCAACGTCGTGATATGACTGAAATATAGTTGAAAACGACGTTAAATCATATTCACTCACTCACTCATTCTTCTTTAAATGGGTAGTCACCCATCTGTTCGTATATTCACTTACTTTATCGAATGAGAGAAGTTTGAATTGTCTTCCATCTTCGAAAATCTTTTCCAATTTCTATCGATTAGTTCTGTAGAGGTAGGCCTACTATCCATGAAGTTTCTGGAGAAGATGTCGATAGCTATATATGAGCAGGAAGTTGAGATCTGTCACCATCATTGTAGTTAGCTGTATTCATCAGCTAGTGCTGTATCACATAAATTATCGATACCAAACTTTGCTTCTCTTAAATGTATAACCAACGGGTTTTTGAGGACTGTTCGTCTTGGTTAATCAACCATTGATCCAATTCAGACTAAGGACATCTTCAGTTTGGCATACAGCTTATTATGGTTTCGTTACGATGAAGTAATATCGAAATAGACACAGGAGATTTACTCCTTCCGTCAGATCCATTCACAACCATGATTATCGTGCTAGTTATTCCTATATGATAGTAGTAGTAGTAAAAGTGCAAATTCGGGCCTATTTAGGGGCGATAACTCTGTTGGCCCAATTCCTGATTATCTCCCCTGATTCGAACATTTCCGCCTCTAAATAGGCCCGAATTTGCCCTTCAGTTACTTCAATCTTGATTGATATTGCACCGGTCATTCCCGTCACATCCGTGATAAAAGGCCTCCAGATGCAATGTCTCGTCTTGATGGTAAGATTAAAATGCGTGACATGTATCATTTATTGGAAATAACAGAATAACTTCAAAACTTTCACAACCACAGTACTATTTTGAAATCACAGCCAAAAGTGGACATTTATTTGAAGTGAACGCTTTGTCAAGCTGAAGTGGCGGGGGGTGGAGTGTGCGGAAATGAAATCTACATCCGTTGATAATTGAAGTATTGTCTGCATCGAAGGAGGCAGCAGCCAATGAGAGCCATCGTCACTAGCTCATTGAAATATTTTCAAGTTACATCAAAGATTCTTGTGGGAGTTTGGTACACCTGATGTTGTGACTGCGTCAGAGCATGTACTTTTGGGGGAAGTTCGTCATGTAAGGATCTTCAAACCAGGAACACAGTGTGCAATACAGCTTGACGGGTAGCTTTTCCACGTTTAACAAGGTTCCCTACATGTAGTCACCTATTGTGTTTTCCATACAATGCCTTTTTTTGTCAAGGATAGATATGTCGGTAAATTATTATGATATCCTATGTTATGTTGCGTTTAATTTATTTATCGATTACACGTCATTTGAAGAGACAAGTAGTATATAAAGGCTAAATCTGGTATGGGTGAGGGTGTGGAGTCACTTCCAGGTCAAAGGTGACTTCCGGTCACGTAACGGCGCAGCAAGCGTTATTTGTCCCTAAATAACTGTACGCTTCAGTTTCTTCAATGTTAGGCCCATCGGGGAACCCACGTATGGAAATTTACGGAAATGGGTGTGGCATATTATATTTTCTGTCTCACACCGTAGAATGCGATGGTAGGTGTCTCCAGGCCATGGGTTGAGTTTCGCTGAAAAGTCTAACTGAGCATAGGCGGATCTGGGATGGTGGGTTGTGGGTGGAGATGGCCCAATATACGGTCCAAATGGGTTGTATGGGGTGTCCCATTGAAGCATACGTGGGGAGCAAAAAGGTATTGGAATGGACGTTTTCGTGTCGAGATGGACCAATGGATCGCGTGAGGTGTCCTAGTGAAGCATTCATGAAGTAGAGTCGGACAGGGAGTGATATGCGCCTGCGCACTCTGGAAGTAGTAGAGAAAGGGGAGTTTCGGAAGTGCAAATGAGTGTGTTTTGGGAGATGGGGCCATGTTCGTTCTGGTTACCTGGTAGGTGTGTGTGGAAGATGAAATGGAAGAGGTATAGAGGTTTATTAATCAAGGGACTTGACCCGCACGTGACGTCACCGGGAATGACCGGTGCGATATCAATTACCATTGAAGTAACTAAAGTGCAAATTCGGGCCTGTGTAGGGTGGAAATGTTCGAATCAGGGGCGATAACCAGGAATTTGGCCAACAGGGTTATCGCCCCCAAATAGGCCCGAATTTGCACTTTTACTGTTACTTGTGATAGAGTATAGAGACGGCTTGACTATGACGGTTAATATACCCATGAAGGTAGAAATATACATTCTACGCCCTCGATATACCCATTGTGTGAGAAATAGTACATTTCAGTATCTTTTATTAATATATCGTTGTATGCAATTTCTGTAATAATCGATAGTGAAATGGCAGACATAACAATCATCATGACAATGGTTGGGGGTGAGATAATCAATACTCACTGGTGAGATTGAAATGTCTAAATATATCCAGCTCAGCTCTTCTATTGTCTAAAAAAATCCACCAATCAGAGCGCAGCTCTTCTATCGTCTAATTATACCCACCAATCAGAGCACAGCTCTTCCATTGTCTAAAATATCCACCAATCAGAGGGCAGCTCTTCTATTGTCTAAATCCACCAATCAGAGCGCAGCTCTTCTATTGTCTAATTATACCCACCAATCAGAGCACAGCTCTTCCATTGTCTAAAATATCCACCAATCAGAGGGCAGCTCTTCTATTGTCTAAAAATAGTCACCAATCAACGATCAGCTTATTTTTAGCCATCCACCACCGTATGCTATAAAAGCGACTACCCATCGTGTCATTCTTCATTCAACATGGATTACTCTAAAATTGACTCATTTACGGACGTAAATGCCCTAAATGTTTGGGCTACAGAGCGGGGCGCCTATAACGACGTTGTTGTTAATTTACGCCGAATACAACTACTCGCCGATACTATCTGTCGCTCCGTGCCTACCATTTCTCATATTCAATGCGATGTTTGCTCTCAAACCGTCACGAATCGAAGAAATATGCTTCGCCATCGACGCAGTCACACCAGTCAACCAATCATCTGTTCCACATGTCGAAAACCCTTCACTCGCATGGATAATCTTTGAACTCATCAGCGTGCTCATACGAGGAAAAGGCATGTTTATGGCGCACATCATAGCAGGATCAAGCGGGTGAGAACAGACCTACCACCACATCAGTCTAAATGTAACTTTTGCGGAATCATCAAACCGCTCCTCACCGGAAAACCATTCTGCCATGAATGTTCGACTCAAGGGAGAGAATGCACTGCCTGCCATCGACCACTGCCCGAGAAATATTTCAACGCACATTCACAGCACTGTGACAGTTGCCATAGGAAACAAGTGGATGGAGCCAGGCCAGACACATCAGCACTGGAAGGTACCGTACACACTCACTTCATTCCTCCTTCATCCGATGATAATGTGGATGAATTACTGTTTCTTAAGAACACAGAACCAAAGCTTCGTAAGCTCATCACCGTAGACCTTCCTAAACACCGAGGCTTCAAATGGTACCTTTCTTTACAAATCCGTATGGTACGACCGAACAGCGACGGGGATCCTATCTACTCCGAGCCCACCTTCCGATGTCCCAATGCTATCATTACTAACCTATCGCAACTGGAATCTCAACTAGCCGAAGCCCTACAGAAAATTCACCACAGTTTTCTATGTGTGGACACCGTGGATGTCTCACGTGTCCACTCTTTAATACTTCAGCGTCATTTAGTTCCGCGTTAACTGGTAACTCATATTCTGTGAACTCGTATGTTGATCTTAGCTGTTCTACTACAAACTGTATTTATTTAGTTTCCTGTAAGAAGTGTGGTCAACAGTATGTTGGCAAGACCACCCAAAGACTCCATCTTAGGGTGAATGGTCACAGAATAATCCGTTAGGAAGAAGCAATTGCTTATAGGTAAACATTTTTCTGGACCCGACCATGGCTGGGACAACTTTAGTATTCAGATCATAGACGTCGTCTATCCATCTACCAAGGTTTCCCCCTTTGAATTTGAGAGAAAAATCCGAGAGCGGGAACTATTCTGCATGCTAGAACTTGGGTCAGTCTTTCCGTATGTTTTAAATGACAATGTCAGTGGGTTCGGCAATGTTACAAACCGCCGTTCAAATATATCCAATATTACCCAGCTATTTAAACCCCATCAACGGAGACATCGCAGCCATGGTTGGAGAAAGTTTAATAGTGCGATGATTCACGATCATATCACTTTAAATTACTGAGTGGGTTTAACTAACACACCCAATAGTACACATAGCTTACGTACAGTTCTGTATGCGTTACCTCTGAGAGCTTTAAATCATATAACCAGAGATATACAACAATCTGCGTCCTCAGAAAATATAATACCACCCAAAATCTCTAAAGTATGTCAAGATATAGCGTATTTTCGGTTGTATCGTCCAGTGAACATAATCGAAACATCCCAAGATCGGCTTTTCTTGAAACTCAACTACTTAGATAAAGGACTGGACATTATTAATTTACCTCGAATCCTGAATGATCCAGAGATAAGCAATACTGTACCAAACTATTTTAAATTCACAGAACCTCCTTGCATTTCATATAAGTATACTAAATCTATAGCCACCAAAATATTCAATTACTCTAATGCTGTCAAGGAGTTTGACTGGAACTTATACACGTCGGGGGGCTATAGTAAGTTGTAATTGTGAATCGTCGAACTTTATCTATACACCATGCAAGCATGTTGTGACTGGTGACCTTGATGTGGTGAGTGATAAGGACCTAAGATTACTCCTGATGAAGAGACCTAAATATAGAAAGCCGAGAAATATAAATCTGAAGGCCGACTAGAAGATAGTCCTGTCTGCTTTGGAACAGTACGTTATTGATTGGTCTAAGCGAAAAAAAGTTGAACCTACAGTACTCGATGATTGGCTGGACCTCACCAAGAGCAAGGTCGTTGAAACAATCCGCTATATTAACAGAAGTACCCTTCCCCAAGCAAAACAAGTACTGAGAAGCCCCAATTCGCAAGAAGTTCTAGCAAGTCTCCAGAGTAAATTCGTCATAGTCCCAGCAGACAAAGCTCCAAATAATATAATATTCATATGTAAATTTTACTATTACCAGGTGCTGGTTGAACAATTGAGTGTAAACATATCGTCATCAAATACGTCTACTTACTCTCAAACTGCATTTACTCTGGAAGATTTATTTAACAATCACAAAACGTTTCTCAAGGAAAGAGGTATTTGCCTTCCAACCAAACATAACGATATACCAAAAGTATACTGGACTCCCAAAATGCATAAATCACCATACAATGCTAGATTCATAGCTGGTTCTAGAAGCTGCAACACCAAGCTTCTTTCAACCCTGTAGACGAGGGCCCTTCAGGAGGTAAAAGCATTTTGGGAAAGGTATTGCGCCACTATTTCTAAAAACTCTGGCGTTGAATGTATGTGGATATTGAAAAACTCAAAATGTCTTACGGAAGAACTTGATGCTAAAGGTCACATACCGTATAGACATGTATCCACATGGGATTTCTCGACTCTCTATACCACAATCCCTCATCAGGACCTTATTGACCGTCTAAGTTCATTAATAGTATCTGTGTTCAAGAAAACTGATCGTAGATATATTAATGTCGGAAGCCATAAAGCATTCTTTAGCTCTACTACATACAAGAGATATCATTCATGGGATGTTTCTTTGTTTATAGAGTTGTTTGAATTTCTCATTAAAAATGTCTACGTGAAATTTGGCAACACAATATATCAGGGTGAGTGAGTGAGTAGGATTTAACGTCGTTTTCAACATTGTTTCAGTCATATCACGACTACACAATATATCAACAGCATATAGGTATTCCAATGGGTACTAATTTTGCACCCCTATTGGCTGACCTATATCTGTTCTCGTATGAATATGATTATATGCAGGCGCTTTCAAAAACCGATCCATTCAAAGCCCGTTCCTTCTCCTTCACCAGACGCAATATAGACGATCTTCTCGCTGTGGATAATCGCTATATAAATGACGCAGTGAAGGATAAATATCCACCTTCACTGGATTTGAAGGAAACTACAGATAACCCTACAGGCACATCGTATTTAGACCTATATCTCTATAAAAATGAAGCGGGCCTTCTCTGTCGTCGACTGTATGATAAAAGAGATGATTACAATTTCGACATCGTAAACTATCCCTTTCTGGACAGTAATATTCCAGTGGTACCTGCATATGGCGTATCCATATCACGCCTAGTAGCATTTGCTAGATCCTCTGTTAAATGTGACGATTTAATCAACGTAACAAAACATTGTTGCAGAAACTTATAAAACAGGGCTACACCACCAAGCGCCTCCACTCAAAGTTTCTCAAATTTGGCGATACATATCGCATGCTGATAGCAAAATACGAGCGTAGCGTGCAAGATCTATGGCGTGACGTTTCGTAACTTGTGTCTAATTCCGCTTAACCCGGGGCTTGGGTCCGTATGAACCCATGTACTTCAAGATCCTCATGGTACTCATATGAACAGTCACAATCAAAGCGTGACTGAGATACATCATTCTTTGGATGACGACTTTACAACGAATATTATGGATTAAGAATACTGATCAGCGATACGTATTTGATATTTTTGGAACATCACGATGTCTTGCCGGCATCATTGAAAACTGTTGACCGCTTCTCTCTTGCAGGAAACAAGCCTATATTTATGTATACTATGATTGTCTTTTTGAATTTGGTGCTAATACTGTTATATGGAATATGGAATAGGTCTTTGGATTATGGACGCGGATATTCTCTAATGGACGACGGCTGAATTATGAATGACGGACCAGGCGCTTGTAATTCAGGACTATCAACGCGATGGGAGCTCTTGGTTAATAGATGAAATACTACATCTCGACATCCATCTGGCTCAGTACATACCTTTTGATGGAAGCAACTATATCCCCACACCTAAACCTCCAGCTGACAAGAAAGCTCTTGTCAACGTGGTCAGTATGGATTCTTTTTAATTTTTTTGATGGTGTATTTTGGCAGCCCTCCAGACAGCAGAAATGAACCTCAATCGCCCTGAGCATTATATAGCTTACATGGACGAATTGAATGCCTGACTTTTCCCATGTCGCTATCCCAAGTCGCCAAGGTCGAATTTTTCCATCAATTTTTCCAACACTATTTTCATCAATGTTTTCGGCTATGACAGAGAAGTTTTTCCCCTGCATACTACGCTACATAGGTTGGCATCCATGTGGATCTGCTTCTCATTACCAAGGAAGATAAAAGACACTTTTGCCTGATCAAGAAGATGAGTCGTCTGTTGGTCAATAGCACTAAGCACGATGGTAAACAATTCTATTGCAACTATTGCTTGCACAGATTTGCTTCCCAACGCGTGCTGGATGACCATCTCCCTCACTGCTCTCCTCGTGGACCCCAACGGATCAAACTCCCAGAAACACCGGAAGAACAATGGTTATCATTCAAAAATATCAAGAAGCAACTCCGCGTACCCTTTGTCATCTTTGCTATTTCGAGTGTTTCACGCGGAAAATACACTCTCAGTCAGGCATCACCACGAAATGTGAACAACACGAACCGTCGGGGTTTTGTTTTACAGTGGTTGGCAGCTTACCGGCGGCATACAGTACTCCTGCAGTTGTCTACCGGGGTCCCAATGTGGTGGAAACATTTTTGGATCGTCTCATTGAAGATGGTCGTATATGCTCCATCTTGGAATCGGTCATTCCCATGGAGCTCACTCGAGAGGAACAACATTCCTTCACACAAGCTACGCATTGCCATATTTTCGAGAAAGAACTTCACACCGATCGAGTGCGCGATCATTGCCACTTGTCTGGGAGATATCGAGGACCTGCTCACAATCAGTGGAATTTGCAGTACCGCTTCAGAAGATCTACCAGACAGGAGGAGCGCCAGTTTTTCATTCCCGTTATTTTGCACAACACACGAGGCTACGATGGTCATCTTATCTGTAGCATCCTGGGGAAATACAAGACCCGAAATATCTCCTCCATTCCGAACAATTTTCAGAAGTATATTTCTTTCTCTCTAGGCAATTTGAGATTTCTAGATTCTCTACAATTTCTCCACGCCTCTCTCGAAACATTAGTTGAAAATCTATCCAAGGATAGTGAAAACAAGTTCCGCCATCTGCTGAGACATTTTCCCCATCCCAAACAGATTACAAGCGTCTGGTCCGTCATTCATAATTCAGCCGTCGTCCATTGAAGAATATCCGCGTCCATAATCCAAAGACCTATTCCATATTCCATATAACAGTATTAGCATCAAATTCAAAAAGACAATCATAGTATACATAAACATAGGCTTGTTTCCTGCAAGAGAGGAGCGGTCAACAGTTTTCAATAGTAATAGTGCCGGCAAGATATCATGATGTTCCAAAAATATCAAATCTGCTCCGCTGATCAGTATTCTTAATCCATAATATTCGTTGTAAAGTCGTCATCCAAAGAATGATGTATCTCAGTCACGCTTTGATTGTGACTGTTCATATGAGTACCATGAGGATCTTGAAGTACATGGGTTCATACGGCCCCTAGCCCCGGGTTAAGCGGAATTAGACGCAAGTTACGAAACGTAACGCCATAGATCTTGCACGCTACGCTCGTATTTTGCTATCAGCATGCGATATGTATCGCCAAATTTGAGAAACTTTAAGTGGAGGCGCTTGGTGGTGTAGCCCTGTTTTATAAGTTTCTGCAACAATGTTTTGTGACGTTGATTAAAATCGTCACATTTAACACAGGATCTAGCAAATGCTACTAGGCATTGGGGAAGTTCGTCCCAGTTATTACTGAGAAAAGGAATTTTCCCATATGGGTATTTGACAGATGAAAGCAAGTTTTCAGACACTCAACTCCCCACCCAAGACGCCTTCTACAACGATCTTAGAGAACAGCCTATTTCAGACAGTGATTATGCACATGCACACACGGTATGGTCCCAGTTTAATATTCAAACACTAGGTGACTACCATGCACGCTATTTGAAATCGGACGTTCT
This sequence comes from Hanleya hanleyi, assembly GCA_036873755.1. Classification (NCBI taxonomy): domain Eukaryota; kingdom Metazoa; phylum Mollusca; class Polyplacophora; order Lepidopleurida; family Hanleyidae; genus Hanleya; species Hanleya hanleyi. The sequence goes on along the minus strand of JAVTVY010053274.1, from coordinate 7,466 downwards.
GTTGTTGGCCGATGTCTATAAAAACTTTAGGGATATGTGCATGAACTATTATCATCTGGATCCTGCCCATTACTACACCTCCCCAGGTCTCTCTTGGGACGCCATGTTGAAAATGACCGGCGTTCGTCTACAGCTCCTGGATGACATCGACTTGTACCTCATAATAGAAAAGGGTATTCGTGGAGGGGTATCCATGATCTCCAACAGGTATAGCAAAGCGAACAACCCATACCTCGCCGACTACAACCCTCTCCTACCCAACAATTACATCCTCTACCTCGACGCTAATAACTTTTATGGGTGGGCTATGTCACAGTCCTTACCCCTACGTAACTTTAGATGGTTGGATGAACAAGAAAAGAAGTCTTTCAACGTTCAATCTATCGCTGATGATGCGGAAATGGGGTACGGAAATGGACCTGATATATCCAGCAGCCTTACACGAGACACATAGCGATTATCCACTTTGTCCAGAACGCATGTCAGTGACGGATGAGATGCTCTCACCATATTCTCTTAAGCTGAAGGAGGAGTTACAGCTGAAAGGTCGACCTATTGAGAAACTCATCTCAAACCTTCACGACAAAATTCAATACACCATCCACTACCGAGATTTGAAATTTTGTCTCAAGGTATGCAGCTGACCAAGATACACCGGGTCGTGGAATTAACACAAGCCGCCTGGTTACAACCCTACATTCAGTTCAATACTGAAGGACGTAAAGAGGCAAGAAACCAGTTCGAGACCGAGTTATTTAAGCTGATGAACAACAGGTAAGCTGTTTTTCCCAATTACTGTCCATGTACATTACTATTTAATATCATTTTAAAACGCTAATTGTGTTGACCCTGAATAAATATTGCATCTCTCAATCTTCAGTGTGTTTGGAAAGACGTTGGAGAATGTTCGAAAAAGGATTAACATCGAACTGGTACATTCCAAGTAGAGACTGAAAAGAATGATCGCCAAGCCCACCTTTCACAGTGCCGATGTTTTTGAGGATTTGGTAGCAGTTCATTTGAAGACCATCAAGCTAAAATTGAACAGACCGATATTTGTCGGTTTTGCCATTCTAGATCTATCAAAACTGCTCATGTTTCATTTTCGCTACAATCATATCAAGCCAGAATATGGTTCTAAAGCCAAGCTCCTCTTTTCCGACACGGATAGTTTCTGCTATGACATCCAAACCCATAATATGTACAACAACATGACACAACGAATGTCCATGTTCGGTGCCAGCAACTACCAGTGGGATCACCCCCTTTACACCGCTGCCAATGCCAAAGTGTTGGGCTTCGACCGAAAATGTATAGTTTACTTTACAACGTGGAAGAGAAGAAAACGGCGAAAGGTATTACCAAGTATGCCATCAAGAAAAAATTAAGACATGCTATGTATAAAGAATGTTTATTCAATCGAAAAAGTGTCCGTACAACCATGAATCAAATTAGAAGCACAGATCATCATCTCTACAGTCTGACTGTTAACAAACAAAGCCTATGTCCATTTGATGACAAGCGCTATAATTTGAAAGATGGTGTACATACCGTAGCACATGGCTACACTCAGCCATGAAACATATTTTCATGTCTATATATGTAAGAATCAACAACATTAATTATCCTCTTGTGTAGTACATATTACGTATTAGAATAAAAGACATTATTCATGCTCTTATATAAAGATATGGTTACACTCAGAAATAATATTTATTTACATGTTACGTATTAGAATAAATGACATTAATCATCCTCTCGTGTTTTACATAAATCATAAAAAAGGTACCATCTGAGTTTGATGCTCTGTGTCATCGCTTCGGCAAAGTCTATATTATGTAATTTCTGCAGTTCAAGGCAAGTCTTCATTAACTCCGTATGAATACTATCGGATTCCAAAGTTTTCATATCCGTGACTGTGTCAACATAAGTCTGACACATCTTTCTAGTCATCTGAGGTGTATATGCCTCCACTGCTAAGTCTATGGCCTCGTCTGCTGTATATCCCTTCTTCCTATATTGTGCGACCTTTTCAATAATTCTACCATTGAACATCAATCGAGAAGGAGCACAGAGCAGCCTTATCGATGTTTCTCGTTTCACACTACGGGTGGGCTCCCCACAACCTTTACGATTCACACGCTTACTTCCATTACCTTTTTGCGTAATGTACCACGGAGGTCTTTGTCTGGTGAAAAGTCCCATTCCAACTTGCGATTCGACTACCTTCCTCAGTCGTTGATTTTCGGGTGTAGTTGGCTTTAGGTCTATCAAGAGGTAACCGTAAGGGGTGGATATGGCATCTTCATATTTCTCCATGAAATACTCTGGGTGTTTGGATAGATACGTCGTCCAAAGAGCTGTATTTGTTGTCTGTCAATAGGGTTGTTAAAGAGTACGAAATATTGACAGTTTAAAGTAATGTCACGAGAGGCTTTCCCTTGTGGAAACAAATTTTGGGTTAAATAGATGACGAACAGATTGCGATGATGGGATCCTTTCGTGAAGAGATCGGAGATTCGTGAGTCGCCCTTAGCCACACCCATCAGGTCATCGAGCACGTTGATCTCATTGGGGTCGAGGTAGTATGCCTCTCCAATGTCTGGAGAGATACCACAAATGTTACATTCTTCAAAGAGGTGTTTTCGTAGGCGGACTGCCACTGGTTGTAGCACCAAACTATACGGATATAGCTGATTGGCCCTTCTCCTAACAATTTGATGACCCAGGATGTCTTGCCACATCCCGTAGGGCCGCTGCCCATCATGGTATAGGGATGCTCTACTCCACTTGGTGGACCTCTAGCGGGATTGGGGGGTATCTCCTGACTATGCCTCAGACGCATATGTCTGAGCATACTATCGCGGCGAGAGAAGGTTCTCTGACAGAACGTACACGTACTCGACATGATACACGAACTAATGGTTCACAAACGACCTTATATAGATACAGTCGTGTGCATAGTGGCACACTTCTACACACTTGCTGACACCCCTTAGAGCTTTATGGTTAGATTGCGTCAATATCTTCTTGAGCCACCCAGCTAGCGAATTTGATTGGCCACCCGACATATTTGACCAGTTTTTCCACCCTGCCTCGACGACGTCGTATTTTGAGTACTTTTTCAATCCTCCATAATGCATCAACATCTTTATTGACCAACTGGAGCTCTTGTTGATAAAATGTCCCCTGTATTTCATCGTCCATGAAATCTATGAGTTCATATATGAGTAGCCCTTGGCGACGAAACCTTTTTGAAATTTTGAAGAGTTCCTCTGTCCACTTGGCTTGATAATCGCGTTGGAATACATATCGCACGTGTGAAATACGAACAGAATCACCAATCTTCAATTTAAAGGGCTGATTCCGTGTAGGTTGTGTAGTGTCCACATACATTTCTTTCCAGAGTATGGCTTCATTATGCTTGTTTACGTCAGCTGGAGCTCTCTCGTTTAGTAATCGGTGCTGTCGACGGTTGTAAGCTCCCACTACGTCTGCAAGAACATCAAGGTAGCGGTAGGTTTGCTTATGCGTGTAATACTTATATAATACGTTCTTAACCGTCCTGATGACCCTCTCCACGTAATTGGCCTTCTTCTCATTATGTGTGACATAAGGTTCAATTCCCTTCTTCGTCAAGTAGGCCTTCACACATCGGTTATTGAATTCACTACCTTTGTCACATCTCAAATATTTTGGGGATCTCCCTTGCTTTAAAATAGATTCCAACCCCGCAACAATTGACTGATGTTGTTTATTGGGGAGAGGAACGACCCATAAATAACGCGAGAAGACGTCAATAGCGTAGAGTAGGAACTTTATGTTGTCATTGTGTTTCGATACATTGGTAACATCAGCCAGGTCGGCGTCCCACAAATGATCAATTCCAGCTGATATCACTCTATTTCTCTTAAATGAATATCGAATAGGTCTCTGTAAACTGTAAGGGTCTTGGTCGCTCAACCATTGGTTTAGATCGGTTAGGGAACGTTATGCCCTCGTTTACGCAAAATATTGCGTAGCTTGACAGGGCCTGTAAACGAGGCAACATCAGTTGTTTCAAAGTAGACACGTGACAAATAGGGTTTCCATGCACCCGGATCCATCGTGTGTTGGCCAGGATGAAAAGGTCATCCCTTTTATATTCACCTTCGCACTTTATATAAAAATGATAAAACGGTAGAGGTGTGGTTTAAGAAACCATTTTATTGAAAGAATTAATAGCTACAATACATTTGAAGTGTGTTGGATATACAATATGAGAAATGTCGCGTTACAAATCTATATACATAACAATCATTATGACAATGGTTTTGATGGAAGTCCGTCAGAATGCTGGAAAGAGATACACCTCGTGTTAACTGGGGTAACACGTATATACAATAGTGACCGCAGGTAAAAGATTGATCTCCTTGAAGCATTTCATCCTTGTCATTATATGAAATAGTTTTACAATTGTTTTTGAGAAATGAAGCGAAGCGATGGCCGTAATGCTCTGGTAATTGTCCCAAGGAATCAAAAAATGTGCCTCTGTCTTCGGAAAAGTAGAATACTACCCAATGTTCTCCAGGAAGAGCAGACGGGTCTGTGTTTACGATATATGCAGCCGGTGTCAGAGACACGTGGCTTGGAATCTTATCCACCGGGTACACCCCGCGGACGCGAGCGTGCAGCGTGCGATCGGCGCGAATAATGCAGAGTAGCTCGTTGGTATTCATGGTGCGTTGACTATGACGTTCCGCGACTTATCAACCTCTATCAGGCCTGGAAACTCCGCGTAGGTGATGCAGCGCACGGTTTCCGGAAGTGGTTCTCCGAAGGTCGCTTCCAGACTAAGGTTACCTTGTTTCAACAGCTGCAGGTAATCGTTCGAGGCGAAGGTAGGGTCCAAGTTGAAGGTATATAGTGTGTAGCCGTTGTGATACTCCAACAAGGTTATAGCATTTCCAAAGTTTTCTCCGGATTGACCTTTGGCGTCGAATAAGGTGAGGTAGGCCGATGTGAACTGAGAGGCGTAAGGATCGGCATCATACCTCGTTCTTATTTGATGACCCGGGGAAGTGACACCGTCTATGTTTACCGACAGATTTGCCCGCTTAAAGTGAAGAAAGTTCAGAGGATTCTTTTTATAGTCTCCTCCCACGGTCTTGAAAGATACGAAACCTACGATCAGTTTGCTGGGGTAAACGGACTGGAACATGTTGTCCCAGCGGATGAGGATCTGCCCAGCGGCTATGGACATCATCTTAACCTGTGTGCTCTGGTAGGGATAAAACGCCGAACTGTCCTCGAGAGCTTTGGCGTGTCCGAGTATGACACCAGGGTTGACGCGTACTTTGTAAGCTTTCAGGCTGATGTCCTCAATAACGAGTTTGTAGGCTGGAGTCTCCGCTTCCGCCATGAAGATGAACTGGGGCGACGATCGGTACAACTTCACGTATACGTCAACGTTGTTTAGCAGGTAGCGGTGTTGTTTAAACACGTCCTGCATGAGGTTTCCTTCCATCTCGAATACATTACTCTCGGCAATGAATTTCTGTCTCTCTGTAAGTTCAACATTTGCACCTATTGCAGGATTCGTGGTATCTATATTAATACCTTCGTCAGCTACAAACATTTGAAGCTGTAGTTGCGTTTCTTTAGCGTCTTCACCAAAATTGAGAATGGTCTGAAGGTAGGCTTTGTATGGATAACCATTGTCCATGGTCGTCACCAGTTTACCTTGCATAGATGCATCAATTTGTGACCACATCGCTGTGCACGACCTTAGCTTTCACGTAGAGTCGACAGGATTTCAGGTCGAGATGATCTAACCCCTGACCTGATATCTTAAATTCAACGGGAGCACCATCGGTGATTTGGGATGTTGATCTCACGTCAATGATGTAACGATTTTCCACAGCTGTTTGCGAAGGCGGTAATTGAAAAAGAGATAACGTCTCGGGTTGACCTTCGTGGAAACCTTTGTCAGTAAGGAGCGGCATGGTGTAGCTAGAAAAATTGAATCTTCCGTTTCTTTGGAGGTGATGGTCTTTTTATACGTTTGATCTGGGACTGCCCTTGGGGATGAGATGCACTTCTTATTTATACGAATTTCAGACTCGGCTTGTTCAACAGCTTGTTGTGACGGGGTTGTTAGCGTAATAGATGGTACTTTTATACGTTTCTGTGACACTTGGGTTTCAATAGGAATGATGTTAGGACCTCTACCGCTTTGTGATGTGGGGTATGACAAGGAGTTGACTTGTTCCTGATAAAAACGAATCCATTTTTTGACGTCGGGAACATACAAATGACGATTTGTCATAGTTTTTTCAAGTGGAGCGTCACCGTAATTTGATCACTCAGGATCACTCTTCGGTCTTTATATAGATGTCGAGAGAGTCGACACTATTTTGAACTATGGGGAGATAATGTGGCGTAGAATATACCTTAGTAATGGCTTTCTTGGAAACACTCGTAACATCTACAGTCCGTTACTGGAGAGGTAGTTTGGTCTCGCCTACGAAGGATTCGCCGCAAATATTACAAGTCACGAGTAACAACGACTTGGATTTGAATTGAGGATGATTGTTGATAAATATTTCCGCTAAACCAACCACCCAGGAATCACTTAAACAGAGACGCGTGTTCAAGGCAACGCGAAATTTATAGGGTGTATTGTCTGGGAAGAAGGACAACGAATCTTTGCTACTAACAATTATGTACTGATCCATTTGGACGACTGGGGCTAAGAGATGAATGATGTGTTTTTATAGGCATTAAGATTAAGGACCAAGCGTTGTAAGATTATGCTGGCTTTCTAGAACATTCTGTATGGCGATGGCGATTTTAGGGGTACTGTCCTTGACGAGGGTCCACTGAGTATGTGTTAAGACGAGTCCTTTAATGGAAGCTTTACCGTTGAGGAAATAGCGCAGATCCACCCTCAGCGTCTTGGCATATAAGCATACAGTTATGGAAGGCCAAATGTCTAAATAATCAGAAAATCACAGTTACTGAATCGAAAACCTAAGTTTTCAAACAGAAAACTTAAGTTATCAAAGAGAAAACCATGGTTTTCGAATCGAAAACTTAAGTTTACGGTCGAAAACCTAGGTTATCTACCACATAACCCCGAGCTTCTCTTTTCCTAACCTCGAGTTTCTATTTCTCAACACCGAAAATCACAGTTGTCACTAGAAAACTTAAGTTATCAAACCGAAAACCTAGGTTTTCGAATTGATAACTTAAGTTTACGGTCGAAAACCCCGAGTTTCTCTTTTGTTGGACACTTTCTATTCGATAACCTAGGTTTTCGAATTGATGGTTGTCGTGAAGTGAAACTCGACTTTCTAACTTAGAGTTTCGATATCCGGGTACTGTTGGTTTCACGCCCTTTCCCGCATGCTGATTGATTAAAACGTCAGACGGAATCACAAAATCAACATGTATTCAACAAAAGGATAACTGAGATTAATTATTCA